>BGZK01003865.1:0-18541 GCA_005406025.1 Eumeta japonica
TATCGGCCGTCGTCGGTAAGGCACGTAGCGATTCCGAGTTTTTTTAGGGTTCTGTAGTAAATTAGGAACCCTTATAAATTCGTTACGTTCGTCTGCCAGCAGCTTAGCTCAAAGACTTTTAGTATTAGAAAGCTGTAATCTGGTTTGGGTATACATATTAAACACGCGAACAGTGTTAGAATAAAACATTGAAAAGAAGAATTTTTTAGGGCACGTCTACAAGTAAATAGGGAAATTAATTTTGTTTTTATCTATCCCGTAATCTGGGATATTGTTGGGTAGCTTATTCAAAAACATTGCGGACATGTGAAAACCGTTTTTTGAGTTAGGAATCTGTTTGCGAAATATTATAATTTAGCCGTAGTACATATAATAAAGTAAAAAGGAAAATTGTCACAGACTTAGTAGTTGACGTAGTATTAGACCAATTTATAAAATATACTGAGAGAAATAATACGCAAAATTTTGTATGAATTCCAATGAAAAATATTTAGTTATAGGTTGCATAAAATATCACAGAAAAAAAGTAAGAAGTACAGTACAACGCACATCATATTTTACGCCATTGCGACGTTTTAGTGACTAACTTCACAGCGGTAGAGTTTCGTGCGTTGTTCTGAAAATGTAAGTTTGTGAATTTTATAAAATTATGAAAATATAAAATCATAACATCCTTAACACCCGTCCTATGCGGACCCGTTTTTAGTGTTTATTTTACGTTAAATGGTGAACTAAATTAAAGGGTTTATAATTTCAAACAAAATACTATTTTCTAAGTCCGCATATTGGGACGGTTTCTACGGAACCCTCCATGCACTTGGCCAGTTTTTTTTTTTTAACGTTAGAAGAGGCGAAATTACGAAATGTTTACTTCAAGGAAACAGCCGTCATCGCATTCGGAAATGCGCCGCGTTTGGCCACTCGCTTACTAATGCCTACAATTTTTCGCTGTGGGTGTCGTTACAGATACACCCAAGGATTTGTGTGAATGTCAGTCGGTTTCGATATATTTAGGATGCAGCCGCGTTCCGTCTACGGCGGCGGCGCGGGGCGCGGCGGGCCCGCTACCCGAACTAGAGTAGTGGGACGGTTTAGGATAACCCGAGTCAACGGCCGGGTCACGCCCCGCTCCCCCGCTCCGCCCCGTCCCGCAGCGCTTCCGCTCGCGGCGCGGCCCGCTGCGCCCGGTCTAATTTTGGTAACAAAACCGATCACTTTTTAGATCACCATACCGAATATCAAAGGAGCCAGTAGCCAAACCGTAAAATAAACACAGGATACGTTTTAACGACTTATTTGTTCGTTCGTTTATTTTAGTGAGTTGATATTAAAGGTATAATGAGGGGAGAATACTTAATTATTCTTGGAAACAAACGAATCGAAAACATGTATTATTAAAAGATTTATATTATGTGCCTTTCTTATTATTGTGTGCAAAAGTTATTCTTAAAATAACAGCAAAAATAGTAGATAATATGAATATAATAGAAGACTAAAGCTACTCGTAGTCTCTTGTTTGAAGATCCGTCGGATCCGAAATAATTCGATATCTTCCCTTACGTTAATGAATAGTGATCATTTATCATCGTATCATACACGAAACTCGTGTATTTGCTCTAGACGTTTCTACGAGTTCATTCTTTAGGTTTAGTTGACGACCATTTATTACAAATTAACTATACAAAATTATATCGAGGTTCGTTCGTTACAAACGGCCGTATGGTCAGTGGAATAGTGGAGTAGTGGAGTTGGACGAGTTGTCATGGATACGGTTGTGATGAGCCAACGGCCGCGAGGACGAGCCTATTTGCGGCGCGCCGGCCGCCGCCCGCGCCCGCCCGCGCCCGCCCAAACAAAGGCGCCCTCACAAACAAAACGCTATCATTTCCAACTGTTCAATATTTGTACGGCAAAATTGGTCGCCCATTTCACTTTATTCCGACTGAAAATATATATATATCCGTTACTAATTTACGACGTATGTGTACACTGCTTTAATAATGTTCACGTATTCGTAATATTTTTTTTTTCGGTTGCGCCGCGCAGAGACTTTCAATATATTTCTTCTTTTTTTTATAATTCCGATACGATTCCATTCTCGATCTCAGTACTCGTCCCGACACCGATAGTCCGACACGTGTACGGAGAGATTTTACGAGGCCGCCCTAACCGTCGCTCGAATTCACAACGAAGGCCGTTCATCACGCCTTCGGTTTTAATTGGTGATGATGGAGCATACAGTGATTTCGTTTTTTCTCGGCGACAACTACCCCGCTCCGCTTGGTAGTTAAGAACGCCATTAAATTCACTACAGCAGTCTTAAATTTTAAACGAAGCAAACATCTTAACGACCCACATCTGTGTATTTATGTAGAGGCATTTCGTTTGACAGCATTTAAACGAGCTCTGTAATCGCGGCTAATTTTAAATAGCGAGCGCGCATGAAATTCATAGAGTGCGATAGGAGTTGTACGTCTGAATCCAATATGTGGGTGACACAAAATAATAAATGTATTCTAAAGCGACCGACTTAGCGGTGTTGCAATAATTAATGCATGTGGCAACATTCAGATCCGTAAATTCGTCATTTGATTGTCAGTATAGGCACGCAGGATTTAGGTCGGTTTTATTCTGGCGTTGCACACTCGCAGCTAACGGGTAGAACGTATTCGTGTCATTCTAACAGTTGTCTATGTCTCTCACTAGCTAGAACAACAAATTCACGAGACACGATGTCCACGATCAAATTTATTTGTGATTGATTTTTTTTTTATTGCTGCGGCTTTATATACTCTGGATTCAGAACGGTTGTGAATAACAATATTTCTATAGCAATGTAGAAAAAAAACACTTGTCGTTTTTGTATCGGTCAATACAGTCGTTACTGTCCAAAACTAATTATTTTCTTGCTCCCTTGTTTCGTAACGGAAAAAAAAAGAAACCGGCATTATAAACCGGCTCCCGCGCAGTGGATGTCAGGCGGGTACAATTATAAATTATAAGTAGAATATTAGGCCGTATTACCAAGATAAACTCGAGTCAATGTCCGAATAGACAAAGCGCTGTTCTGAAGGCAGGTAGGCGATGACACGGCACTTACCCATCCCCGTGCATTGATCGCCGCTCTAATGTAATGGATGTGGAATAATGGAAGTGAGCGAGGAAAGAATATTGGCTTACACCGTGTATAAAAACACATTTGTTTATTGTATAGATACAATTTTTTTTTTGTAGGTTGAAGCATTGGAAATGAGTAAGTGATTTCTGTTTAGTTTTTCCAGAAATAGAAATGACAATATAATGTGATTCCTTGTTAACAAGAATATGGTTAAAGCTACTGATGTTGTTTCAAATTAGAATAATATGTAATGAAGTAGCATTTTCCGCTGTTGCTTTTCGTCCAATGGGTGTGAGTTCCGATGGCCCATGGCCCCTTTCATCACCCCACTCCCCCTTCATCATCCCAGTTCCCTCTCTATCAGCCCATTCCCTCTCTATCAGTTATGCTATTCTCAATCAGGGTGCTCGCAAAGCACTGGTGACTTTTCAGGATTTGTGAGTGTCCATATGCGGTAATGACCACCTACTCTCACCAGAGGGTTATGCTCATAAGCTTAGCGTACACGTTAGCCCCTCGAAAATGCTATAAAAATACTTTTTTTTTTTAATTCTAAGTCGTTACTAATTTGATTTCATCATCGCTTCTAATATTTTTTACGTATGATAGAAAATGTCAAGTACGTTAAAGAGTATCGGTAGTAAATGAAAAAATATTCACTTATTTGCACTTTCTCTCCAGAGACGGTTAAACTTTGAAAGTGTGCAGTTGTATCTTGTAGTTGAAGAAGCCTTCAAACTTTATGATTGAAATACATATTTTGAATGATGTATGTGGCTTTGAGAAATCGAAAAAGTTTAAATTTTTCTACGACCACCGAATCTGATGCAGACACAAATAAGTACAAAAATGTTTTTCTCGCTTTTACTGTACAATGTTTTAGGAATAGTAAAAGCGAGAACACCATTGTTTTTAAGCAAAACTGTTATATGTAAATTGTTTTCTAGGAGTTAATGGATGTAGAAACGTCGATGGGTGAGGATGTGTCGCGTAGTAATGTATGTACAGTAGCGATCTTTCTATATTTTTAAATATCAGTAAAAATTAAACCTTTAATTCGTGTACTCATATTATTAATATTAGATAAAAATATTATACAGTGTAATTTTCGAGTCGTGTTCGTTTCGTAATATAATATGCAATCGTATTCGGAATGACCTTTTCTTATAAAGTTGACAGTTTGTTTTTAAAGGACGCCGGTAATCGCCCTTATCGCGCACAACGGGACCCTATAGGCGGCCCCCCATGAAATTCAGTACGCCACTGACCTTGGCAGCTCGTTTCACTTTGCTACAATTGCGTAATATTTAAATGCATAGACGTCTAGTCTCAGATACATAATCCGCACACCGCACCCGCCTTGCGTTGACGCATTGTAAGCTCGCGATATCTAACAATGTCACGCGTTTGCGCGACTATACTATGCGAGTGTAATGTGATGTAAACTAATCTAACTAACTCACAAGTGACATTGTACCCACTAACTGTTAATATAGTGAATATTGTTAAAGTTATCCTATTTAAGTGGATTTCTATACCTCACGCATATTCATTCATTTATACAGGCACAGAGGATATACAGATGGGCAGATGCGCCAAATGGTTACGTAACTAGTGTCGTCTTATAAGGTTTGCTGTATGACCGGGCAAGAGCGATAGGGTTCCGTTTTTCGTCTTAACAGGTTTTTACTAGGAGTCGGAAATGAAATAAAGAAAAAAACTAAAAAATTAAAAATCGCCTACACTACGAGTTATGCTGACATCAATATAATAATAATGAAATGAATGCAGATTTGCAATTTTAAAACGTTATCGTGCAAATCTTTAATATGATTTATGAACGAGTTATTTATCATTAATTTTCTCTTTGAATATCGTATCTATATCGCGAATTCGCTCAGACCGAGACGCCGTGTTGTCCGACACAAACCGACTAACGAAGCTTACCTCGCGTGACGCTATCGATCATGTTTTTCGATCAAGGGTGCGGATTTCAATCGACGCGAGCCGGCGTCGGCGCTCCAGTGACACGAGCGATACGCGTGTGTCGGACAATAGACGACTGTCGCGCTATGTCTTACTCGAATAGCTAATGACGGTGCAATAAGGGACTATTTTTGTTGGTTTGAGAACAGGTGTTCTGAATATGAAACATGACAATCAAATATTTTAGTACCGTAGAATAAAAGTGCTAATCTCGGGCAAGTACTTAACACATATTACAGCGACTACAGTATTTCAGGCTAAAGTTTAAAGGGAATAATCATAGAAAAACTCAGATTTTCTAAATGCTCTGGGTTTGGTTCATAACGTAGTTGCGTTTGGATTAAACTCCCAAAATGATATTAGGAAAATATTTTGTAATAAGCAATAATTGTGACGCAACGTATACCAAAATATTTAATGCGCACGCGTACACAAACGCAGTAGCGTCAAGTTGCGTTCTAAGTACCACTACATGGTCCTCAAATAAAGTTAAACCGCAAGAAGTGGGGTAACTTCTCCCTTCCTGAAAAGAGATATACGCTGCGTGTTAAAATTAAATGAGACACAAAAATAGGCGACCAAGTGGTTCAGGGTGATTAAGCATGCAATGTTATTTTAAGCGAGCGGCAACACATAACATCGAATCGTGCCGGTCGTAACGTGTTTGTTGTAGCTAATCTCATACATATAAGCCTACTGTGATTGCTGTTATCGTAAATCGATTCATGATTTCTGAGTACATTGCACAATATGATGACACTACCCTTCAACATAAACTATAAAGAACATAAACTGCAGCAAACCACTGAACTGAGGTCATCCGTGCATCACGTCCTCATCTGCGTCTAAACTTAAGTAAAATTTGTTAAGGACCTAGATTACAGTAATTTATGGCTTAAGTCAAAAACTCGTCGGTCGATTCGCCCATGGTCGGAATCGGAAAGAGCAACATTTGATTAAAATTAAATCACTCGCTTTGTATCTCGCATAGCACCTTAAGTCGTCGGCTCCGGACGACTGGTGACGCCGTTGGTATTAGCAACCCTCAAAGCGTGGAGGGCTCAGGTCCGAGGTGTTCGAACCGAAACAAAAGGACTGTGGGAGGGTAAGCTTCAGAAGTGGGGAAATAACACCTGATGCTTACTACAACAAAGATACAGCTTTAATCTTAGTTCTCGATTCCACGCAGCGCCTCTATCGGTTATTATAAAGAACAAAATGTTGTATCGGAATTCGGTCTCCAGTACAGTTTTGTGAAATAATAGATGCGCTGGTGCATGTTTGTAGCCTTTATGTCGAATCGTCAAAGTAACTGCTGAACTTCGCGTAAACAAGTTCAGCACCTTGTATTGCTATTTTCGTACGGATAATTTATGTCGCTCGTAAGACGTCAAATCCTGGAAATTTGAATATATTAAAATTCTGCTCGAAATCATTCCTGACAATATTTTTGGTACATATGTCAACGTACATTCGTAAAATAGGCCTTTCATAAGTATTTGTACCACAGTTAAGAAATACTTGATATGTGTAACTTATTCGTCTACAAGATTCTTCCACATCCTTCAGTGGTAATTACTAAAGGTACTTTTATCTAAGATTTAATTCTACTCAAATTTTAATATACTAAAGGTACTAAGTAGTTAATTCCTTTTATATTATAAAATATAAATACTGAATTGGATTATGAATGTTCTATAATATAATAAAAGTTATAATATCGACACTGTATAGATATAACTTTTATTATATTATATTATGAAAACGGAATCCTTATAGTTTCGTCATGTCCGTCCGTCCGTATGTCACAGGCATTCCATTCAAAGATTTTTTAATAAATAATAACGTGTGGCTCTCGGGGACTGCCGCGGTAAAGCTATTGCATAGCATTTTTTATCAACTTATGCAATTATAATTATTTATTTATTTATGCAGTATTTTTTTTGATATTAATTCAAGTTTTTCATCACTTTTTTCATTAATAAATGCACTTTGTTTATTCATATTTAAAACACTTTATACACAAATTTTACGCGTATAGCTATTCACCAGCAACTGCTATTCACTGTTGTACATAGGTACGCCTATGTATACATATATAACTAAATGTATACTTACGGGGCACATGCGGTGAGTGTGCTATTATAAAGATATGATAAATACCTATACACCTATATACTTTCTCACAAACAGCTAATTACGTATTCGACCGATTTCGGAGCAGCTCGTTTCGATCCGTGCGAGCTTCGTATAGTCGTACCATATACATACATGTTAAGCGAACGCTCGGCCGACGAAAATAAAACCTAACACTCCGCCTACCATGTAGGGTAGGCGGAGTGTTAGGTTTTATTTTCGTTACGGAATTTCTTCATTCGGTCGCCGCGCTCAAAGCCCGCGATAAAAACTATGCAATAGCTTAAAAATATACGTACATTTTTATTAAAAAAATATAGTGTAGGTGTCTTGTATAAGCCGCTACTTAGTTTGGTAGTTAAATAACAAAAATAAATATTTCTAGGAGGAGGGCACTCCATACATTTAACAGACACTTGAACATGTACATGTTTCGACAGTTCTTTTAAAAACATTTTAAGGTTTAAGTTTTCTGATTACGTGAATAACTTCGAAAATAATTACTCCGAAAGTAGTAGAAATTGTGTTTGTCCCCTCTTTAATATTAAACCATATTTTCCAAAAAGATATAAAAAAACATGAGGAAGGTAATGCTTAATAAAGACTTTCAATTTAAATGATTTTGAATATGATCGGATATACTGTTTTTGAGTTATTGCCGAAAAACTACGTTTCTGAACAAAAGGACGTAAAGTGCTATGAAGATACGCTCTTTTGCTTTTATACCATACATGTAATAGAAGCTGAATTTTTTTTCGACAAATATCAACGTGTAACAGATTTCGACAGTTTTATTAAAAATATTTTTAGGTTTCTAAGCAATTTTTATGATTACGTGAATAATTTAGAAAATAATCGCTCCGACGGTAGCAGAAATGATGACCCCTCCCCTTTATTTTTTAAACCGTATGACCAAAAACATGAAAAAAAAAATAATGAAGGTAACGCTATAATAAATACTTCCAAAGAAAATTATTTTGAACAAGTTCAGATTTACTGTTTTTGAGTTATTGTCGGAACACTGCGCTTCTCAACAAAAGGACATAAGTGCCATGAAGATACGCTGTTTTGCTGATGCACTTTAGTTTATATTAGATTAATAGTAATATTCGACATACCTACTTGTTTTTCTAGTTATAGGCGACCAAAGTGCTTATAACTATTCTGTGCGGGAAACAGAAAAAATGTAACGACGTACTTTTTCATATGTAGTGCGTTTCTTTATGATAATGGCTTCGGAACCTATGATGAACATGGTCTGGCATGGTCTTGGCCAGTTTATTTCATACATACATTCAGCACGGAGTATCATGTACCATGTACTATTATTCATTTGTACATAATACATAAATTAGCGTTTTCTATATTGCTACCAGTCTTGTATACTACTTGCTTTACGTGTATGCAAATTTTTTACATGCACGCACGTTACCCAGTGTGATGCATTACCGACGTGGAATCACCGGTAGGCAATTAGCATATTAGCATACCCGCTCCGTGCACGTATAAAAATACAAATATGCCGCAACGGAGTGTCGAACGGCTTTATATGGCTTTGGCGCGCCGTGGGCGGCGGGCGGCCGTGAGCGCCGCCGCCCGAACTCCTGACGACTTGCGACACGCTCCGACAATTTATCGTGCGGCTTGTCCGGCGCCCGACGCTGATGATCTTTGAATGGGTCTAGACTTTGTTGTCGTTTGAAAGTTGACGTAATGCACGCCTTAAAATTCTGATGCATGCATTGGGGCGTAGAATATTTATCTCTCCTTGCTAATAAGCTTCCAACACTGGATACGATGTGGAAAGTAACCGTTGATTATGGTCTCCGGCCTTGGCAATCGACCGCAATCGATTTAGTATTGAGCGTGGGTTAAAGAAATGTATATGGTGGTAAACCTTTTCCATTTCGTCCATACGTTTTGTCTACGGACTTAACATATAATTTTTTACTTGATAGGGTCAAGTGATTTGTTGAATATTTTTTTATTATATTTTCTCTGTAATTGTTAGGTTTACAAATAGATAATGCCGAGAGACTAATAAATGACAATCATGTTAATAGCGAACGAACATAAATACGTTCGTTATAAGATGTCATCGATAACATTATGACCACTTCACCACTGTGGGTGTAAAGAAAAAAAAATGCTTAAAGTAATTTTGTGAAGAAAAACGAGAACAAGAAAATACATTTTTTAGAATAGTTAAAATTACATAGTTTACATTTAAAATATTTTACCTAATTTGTTTTTTTGTAGTATCAACACTAACAGAAATCCTTTTTAAAATTACAAATACCACCGACCCCGATGGCCCACTTGTAGGTATTACAAATCCTACTGTTTATAAATGCAAAAGTTTGTGAGGACGGATGGATGTTTAACTCTTTCACGCAAAACTTCTGAATGGTTTTAGATGAAGCTTTGCTGTAATATAGTTTATATATCAGAATAACACGCAGCCTGTAATTAAAAAAAAATACTAGTGTTTGTTCGCGACTTCGCTTGTAAACGTAAAACGAATTAATTACGAGAAAGACCGGGATCGGAATCGAAAGCAAAGTGAGAAGATTCATAGCAAAAAAAAAATACGTATTTTTTCGGTCTAAGAGTGTAGGTTTCTCTGAATAATTTTATCGAAACTGAATCGAAGGCAGAACCAAGGTCTAAATCGAGACCGGAACTGGGAGCGGGCGGGGCCGCGGACGAAAGTTAGTATGTACCTTATCGTTTGAGTGTATAGCAAACCGCACGAGACAGGAGGCGTACACCTCTGCTACAGCGCTGACGTATTCTAAGCTCACTTGTGTTTCATAACGTCAGGTGACTACGTCACTTTGTTACGAGTGACCTTTGTAGAGCTTCTATCGTGACTAACTGCTAATCGCGACTTCGTCCGCATAGAAATGAATAAAAAATGTTTATTTTATTAGTTATTATTCAATTCGTAGAATTGACTAATAGTTTATCCACGCACACTCGTATTTTAGTAGCGTATACACGATCTATATTGCACGACTGCAGCTCTCGATAAGCGATTTAGTCTCAATCAGCTGGTATTATTAAATGACAGATAACATGTATTTTGTTGTAACATATTAGTGTAGAACATATTATAATTTTTCGTTAGTATCAGTTTATTAAGAAAAAAGTGCAACGATAATTGTGATTTTTTTTTCTACAATAGATGTAGTTATAGTTACTGTTTATAACAACCAGTATAACTAGTCAGCTTCACTATATGTACACTCATCACTAAAGTAATCAGCTACCTGTGAGTGTAAGTCTTAACAAAATTGGTTCAGCTGTTTTGGAGGTTTCAAAGAGCAGACAAACAGATTTTTTTTAATTAGGTTTATTTGGTATAAGCACCATGTAAGCATTCATAAGTATTTAGTTAAAAACTGTTATTTTGATATTATAGACAGACGCTCCAATTTTATTTATTTGCATAGACAAATATAAAATTCAACTGAATTATCCTGGATTCACAAATTTTGATATTATGACGCATCAATTTGATATAGATGGATTGTGAGACCGAGCAGAAAGTGGTTACTTAAGACCACATGTACGATCGCAGCCGGCCCCATCGATAATGTAAACGGTAGCCGTATTTATAAATAAGAAAGTCACGATCTGGAAAATCACAACATTGAGCGAGAATGTAGGTCGATGAAATCGTATCAAATATTTACTTTGGAACAAAAATGCAATTACTTAATTGTGTATATATTGGCAGTTCATGCAGCAGTCTGTGCCATATGCCATTTGAAAATAAGGAAAATATTTAAATTTTAACCTTTAATTGAAAAGAAAACAAAACAATAGATATATATATTCGAGTATTAAAGGTAATTCTGTGATTTTTATAATAGTTAAAGAAAAAAACTAGTTATATTCAAATTTATTGACGCAGAACGAGCTAGCTGCAAGCCGATATGTTTAATTTTATCTAAGAACGTCAATAATATAGATGCGGATCAAATTATTTTATTTGATTATTTCTTTTGAATTGGATAAATCTATTGAAATGTAAACTTTGAAATACAAAGATAATTATCCTTTTTTTTTTTAGCTAAGAGGGACGTAGCCAAACGTGAAAATTAAACCTCTATATTTGTTTGGGATTCACGATACGCGGTAGCAAATATAAAAATCCAATCAGGCAGAGATTATAGAGATGACGCAGGTACTGGCCCGTCTGTCACATTAAGTGGCTGATGCTACCAAGCTCTGTGATCGTCGGTAGTATCATATTACTCGGATACATGTACATATCATTCGGCAAATACCAGGTTCGTTCATGAACTCGGGACTCATACATAATGTTTTTGTTTCAAATAAAATCCCAATCACCAGACTGTCCCACTGTTGAGTTTGAATAATCACACCCAAGTTGCATTACATTTATTACTGCACAACAATGAATGCAATAACAAAATGTGCATTATTAAAACGAAATTGAAATTGGTCTACACCATGAGTCGCTGATTGCGGCGCGGTGTGTGCGAAGAGACGGTTTATGTTCGATAATAAAAAAAATACTAAAATAATGTGATAAGCATATTGGATGATAGAATTGGACGATACGCTTTAAGGCCGTGGTGATGAAAAATTTTTCAGCGTTTAGTCGTCCGTCGATCCGATCTCGCAAAATTTTCCCTTTGACTTTACATAGATGTGTTCTGACGTCACAGAGTCAGTAGATGTGGCGGACCAGTGTAAATAAACAGCGCCGATTTAGAGTTGAAGCGCTCTCAGTGCTTTCGAGTTTGTGTTTAATGTTTTCCAAATTGTTTTTAGTTAACAACGAATGCGTACCCAACGACTAAATACAATTAATGAAAAAAATTCAATCTGTAACCTTTGTACAACTGAGTTAGATACAGGTTTGTATTTATATAGTAAGTAATATTACACAGAAGCAACTCTGATTATATTTTCTATACATAAAACTGAAGTGTCTCTCTATGATTTCAAAATAATTGCATTTTCTTTTAGTCTGTAGAGTTATTTATATGTTACCAGTAATAAAACAATTTCTTTAACATGTTTCTGTCAGTCTGTTTGTTCCCGGATAATCTTCGAAATGGCTGAACCGACCTCGATGGAACTTTAAATGAAAGGCAGAGGAGCTTATTGCACTACACATACAGTACTTTTCATCTTGGAAAAAATAGGACTTTCTGCGCGGAAATCGAAAAACTCTAAACAATCTGATGATTTGATGGGATTCAAATCGAATGTAGAACCGGGATCGAGACCTATAGCAAAACCAGAATCGTAATTGTAATGGATATCAGGATAGGTATCGAGAGCAGGACTGGAATCAGGATCATTGTGAACATAGCATCATCTGTTGATATAGAAGGGGTAGAAATTGTTCTATTCTAAGAACTGATTCTCGACGCAGGCAAAATCTGGGGGAAAGCAAGAAATTTATAAATTAATTTAAATAATTTACGAAACGACTAAAGTGATGATTTTCAGTAACAAGTACAATAATCCAGGAAATTCATAATCAAAAAAATTATCCTACTCTTCCAAGTAAATGTTCTAGCGAGAAGCTGTAAAAGTAATAAACAATCATAAATTAATTATTCGACCTAACCGATGCGTATTTTATGTCAGCTCATATTACTCTGTATATGATATTTTTTATAATTAAGTTAAATTAATTAAGTCATTGCAGCCCAGTTTCTGATAAGGTTCTCTCTACTAAACAAAATATACGAGCCATTACATATACCGCGTCAGTGTATACTTAGAATAATGCATTCAAGCATAAAGTGTTATTGTATTTCCCATATTTTTTTATTATTAATAAAAGTTGAACGTCTTTATTCCTTTTAATATTTTTATTTTTAGTATCAATGACGTGTTTTTTGTCTCGAATACAACAAATTTTATACCACACTTGGTAATCATTGAAAAATTATTTTATGAAATCTCCCACACAAAGAAAAGTAGAATTGTAAGTAAGTAATGGAGTTAAATTTACTTATTTATTTCTATATTTGGGTTTACAAACGGTGATATACGAGACTTGCTAGTATAATAAGAAGTATATATAGAGATGTGTGTGCATATCACCAGCATCGTGAACCACGAAGAATTAACAAACATGTTCAAGATTTTAAGTGGTAAAAAGAAATACATGCAGACGAACATAAACCCATGGTACAGAGAAATCCAATCGTCACTCCACAAATGCACACTTTAGGGTATCAGAAATATTTTTTTTTTTGAAGTATCTAAAGTCGACGCGATGATGTCGATAGCATTAAAATGTTTGTTTGTAAGTGGAGAAGGCGCATCGGAGGCCCTCTGCCAGCTATGCAACGACGTTACTAGCAACGACGGTTAGTAACAAACAGCTGGTGTGGCCGAACTTCTCTTGTTGGGCTCGGTAAGGAACCCAATAGGACAATATACCAATTAAAGCAGCGAAGCATAGATGTATCAAAAAGAGTCATATTTGTTGTAACATAAATCATATTATACATCACAACGCCAAGCTGGAGGCATGTCTGGAATTTAAGTCCAACAGATTTTATTTCTCCAGTAGACATATATGTATGAAAGTCTTACAGAGCAACACCAAATCCTCAAGAATCTCTTTTGTACCCTTTCTATTATGGCTTTATATTTATCATAGTATGGGTTCCATATTGGAGCAGTATACTCAAGTTGACATCAAATGAGAGCTTTATATAGTTGTAAGTATGTATGTTGATGTTGTAGAGAAACTAGTGCAAGATAATTAATTACAAAACCTCACATACTGAATGTCTTATTTATAATATATTCAACATGGAGATCAAAGTGTTGTTTAGAATCGAAAACGACTACCAAATTCCTGTTAAACGTGACTTCATGTAGGTTGGTTTCACACAACGCATATGAGTACTTGAATATGTTTGTTTTAAGAAAAAGTTAGGGATTCGCATTTGTTTATAGCTAATTAAAGTTTGTTTCGCATATAGTAATCATAAAATCTGTATAAGTTTTGCTGAAACAGAACGTAATCGACGTTACTCTTAATAATGTGATAAATTTCAATATCGTCCGCATATAGAAAGCAATTAGTGTTTGATGAAAGTGTTAATATCGTATATATAAAGTATAAATAGCAACGGTTCCAAAATGGAACCCCGAGGAACACCGGAACTTATAATTACTGTGTTAGAATCAAATCCATTTATTACAAATTTTTGTATCCTAATAATAATGTAGGATTTAAACCAACACCATAGGTTACCTCTGATTCCGTTAAAGGCAAGTTCTTCAAGAAGCAACATGTAATCTACTTTATCGAAAGCTATTCGAAAATCGGTATATATAGTATCAGTTTCTGGGGTTTATTATTTAAGGCCTTGAATATATAGGTTGAATAAATTAATAAATTAGTGGTAGTAGATCTCTTTTGAATAAATCCATGTTGCTCTGAAATAACAATTCGATGTATTGTCATTATACACTAAACGCTTAATCGATCTGATTAGAATATTTAAAAGAAATGTAGATCGATATTTTCAACCTAGCTTTTAGCGCCTCTTTTATGGATCTTGTATTTTAAGTTTTGTTTTACAAGTTCTTGCTGTGTTTACAAGTTCTTATATTGGTACTGTCTTGAAAAAAAAGTCCTGACAGTCAATAGTCATATGTTTTTCAATTTTGGTCATGAATACTATAAATAATGAAAATCATTAGTAATACAGTGTCTTAACTAATGTAACGTATTGTGTTGGTATTTTACCAGTTATTAAATTTATTCAGTAACATTAAGTATTTTATTTGATTTGAACGTACTTTCAGACCTGCAGAATTAGACTTCAAAGTAAGTACAATTGGAAAATTTTAAAAAACTTTGTGCCTTTTATCTGTATTATTTTATAAAATATTTACTGTTTTCACTTTATTCTATTTCGATATTTATTCATAAATATTTTTACTCAATATAAAAATCCAGCATTTGCATGCGCCCAAATTATCCGCTGCGAACGCTGGCGTCGATTTGAAGTTTTCCTCACCTATGACATCGTATGGAGCGAAAATATTTAAAACCTCCATGTTATGGGGAATTAGTTTCTCCTTAACATAGATGATTGAGATAGGATTATGATTTCATAGGTATTAGTATAAGAATTATAGGTTAAGAGAATTAGTGGATTGATAGGTTTTTCGAAACTGAGGGTTGTAACCACTATTAAAAAAAAAATCAATGTACATATCGCACATTGAAAACTTGCTAAGTTGGAGTGTTGCATTTTCGCATCCAGTTTTTTGTACTAACAAAGGACACCAAGTGAAATTTCAAATTGTACAAGTTCATATCAAACGAGTATTGATTCACTGATAAAGTTTGAGATGGATTCCGAAGCAATGACAAAGTTTGCGGCCGATGGCTTCACGTATTTTCCAAGGTTCGAAACAAATAGTTTAATTCGATTTATAAACTTATTTCTGACCGGCACTTTCTGCTTCTAAAGCAACAGTTTACCACTGAGCCACCGACGCTATGCGATCGTTACGCTGTCGATATATTGTTATCAATACGCAAAGATAATTGTTGAACCAGTCGATTTAAACACGAATTCGTAGCTCGTGAACGCTACGACTACTAACCGTTTAAATTAATAGCCGACGCATCGTCCCCGCGGCGTTCGCTCACAATCGGGCCTGACCCCCGGCCCCGGGGTGAACGCTCGGGCCGCGGCGGTGTCGTCGACACCGAGCGATAATTACTGTCGCTCCTATCCCACTACTGCAGCGGCCGCCTGCGATGCACTTTGAAGCTGCCAGGTGCGGAGGCGCTAATTGCAGCCGCTAAACAACAAAACATTGTACACTACTGTTAGAGGATGACGTTGACTGTCTATGTTGTACTGTACCGAGTTCAGTTCGGTATTCATCCTAATAAATAGACAAAAAAAATATTTAATTATTAAATATGGAAAAAGGAAGACAGAGCGCAGGAAATTTATTTAGTTTAAATTACTTATACATATGTATAATAACCTGTTTTCTATTTGCCCTACAAGCTTTTGAAATTAATTGATCTAATGGAATTTTCGGCACGATTATATATATTTATAGCCGCGACTTGAGAGTAATTCATATTTTTGAAACGGAAGTACCAGTTTTCAGACTAAAGTAACATTCTCTTCATTACCAAATTAATGTATATATATATATATATATATATGTACTTGTATGTACGTATTCGAAACACTGCGGATATATAACTGCTGTCTAGTTAGGCATTATATACATGAATAACGTGAAACTGGCCCAAAATAATATAATCTTACATTTTGTTGGAAATTAATCTTTGTGATTACAGTGTTTATTTTAATTGACAATTACGATGTAAAAATATTATAAAAAGATGAGTGTGATAAAAAAATACTTTTGAAATATTATAAAACAAGTGTTGTTAAAAATTCATATGATTGACTCAGAGAAAATTATATCTCTTCGTGGGTAAATAAACGCACTAATCAACAAACTAATAATTGATGTAAGTTTTAAGTACGAAATTAAAAATCTAATCAATATAATTTATAATTTCGTCATACAAAAATTGAAAAGCTGATTAATAAAATTTATAATTTCTTTATTAAAATCAATATTACATTATAATTAATAAAATATTTTTTCTAAATGTATTAGTATAGGTAGACAAAACGCTATGGCAATTGATGCATCAAATAGGGGCACAGATTTTTCAACTATACGTAAGTGCTTCGTCGTTAACTGGAATGACTAACCATTATTGAATTTTATTTGTAATTGTATGTACATGTATAAGTACAATTTATATTTATAAAAATATTTTAATATGATATAATATAGAACCAGTGTTTGTCAATACAAATCGAATGAGCTCAAAGATAATGATTCTATCTTGTTTAGCTCCGAAGTTCCTATGGTGAACTTGCGACTCCATCATCAGACCAAATCTTTGGTGCCATATTATCGTATTGTCATCAAAGATATGCAAGTATACCAAATTCGATTTCGATCGAACGTCAGGAAGTGGTTCTAATTCAGCTTCCAAGATTAGACTCATATTCTACTAACACGGCAAGTTAAATAAAAACTTGTGAATATCAGCCTACGTAAAATTTATTTTTGTACGATGTTGATAGCTTTTATAGTATGTAATTATACTGATTTCAATCTTTTCACATTTTAAGGAACAATATAATAACAGACGAATTCCTTATGGCATAAGAAATGCACGTATTACATTGAATCACAACATACTCGTGCATTCCCATCACATATCATATTTATTGCACGTATTTTGATAAATGTGTAATAAAGCAATATATTAGTTAGGGGAAAAAGTTTTTTCGCATTATATAAGTAAAAAGTTTAAGTAAAATATTTTTGGTTGTGTTGTTTTTTAGTTTAGTGTTAATATGTTTTAATACGATTAAATAGATGACATTTTAAAAAAGAACAATGAACAGTGAAAACGGTGTCCCGCCAATTTTCTATTGTTTTTCTCTCCACCAAAATGAATGAAACTAACGCATAAATTCGATACATTTTAAAGTTTTATTACTAAAAAGAGAAAAATATGACGCGAGTGGCGAAAAAAATTTGTGACGTTTATGAAGTTTATACAGGTCAGAGTAATACAAAACCGGTTTAAATATTTTCAGTCCGGTAAATTTGATGTCGAAGATGAACCTCGCTTTGGTCAACCTGCTACGGATAAAGTCAATGCCAGTTTGAAAAAAGTAGAGCAGCGTCGGCATATTAGTTCTTATGACAGAGCTGGGGAATGACTACAAAACAGTTTTAACTCATTTGACGAAATCAAGATATAGAAAAAGCTCGATACTTGGTTCCCACACGAGCTCACTGAACGAAATCTAATGAATCGTGTTATACTCATTTGCGATTCTCTATTGAAACGTATTGAAACCAAAACGTTTTTGAAAAGATTGATCACTCGTGATGAAAAATGGATTGCCTACGATAAGATAGTATGAAAAAAATGATGGTCAAATTGCAAGCAAATTCCACAGACTATAGTGAAACCCGCATCAACTCGCTATAAGTTGATGGCTATTTGTATGGTAGGACTGGAAAGGCATTATTTGTTATGAGATTTTATTGCCAGGCAAAACCATCAATTCGGATCTCTATTGCCAACAGCTGACGGAACTCAAGCTAGAAGCAGATAAAAATCAAGCGGAATTGATGAAGAAAAAGGGTGTGTGTTTTTTACCATGATAACGGCAGACAATTTTAGCCTCTCACCAAATATTATGATAGTTT
>BGZK01003866.1:0-18540 GCA_005406025.1 Eumeta japonica
TTTTTTATATATAAAACATATAATTAATTTTGTTCTACGGGCCACATAATGATACAGAAAAATAAGTGTAAATAACTTTGGAAAATAAAACAAGTGTTTATTCATTATAATATTGACGTGTGATACTTAACTCCTTAAACTTTTCTAAGCTTCTATAAAAAATAATTCGCATTTTAAAACAGTGGAATTTTATCATATTGTTGGCTCCTAAAAGCGAAGCGTTTGAAAAGCTTTTACAATTAAGGAATTTTTTACTTGTCAGCAACTATTTTTATCATGCTTTTAGTACAAGAAAATGCGAAAATGGTAAGATGAACTGATAATTTGATAAAAATTCATTCTGTCAACTTCAAAAATGTAATAGAAACAAAAAACAACAAAACAACTTAAAACCATTGCCATCAATCTACATTGCAGAAATTGTAAAAGAAACATATATATTTGCACTTTATTATTAATATTAGAATTACAACAAGTACTTTCTAAAATGGCTATTTAATTCGGTGTCGATAACTTAAAATTATTGAGAATTATTTTATTGACCAAAAAGGAACTCTCACTAATAATGGCGACCTCTGTAGTAAGTAAACATAACATAAAATTTAAGACAATAGGTAGCAGTCAAAGCAACCTAAAATACACGGTTTAGCTCGCATAAGTGCATATTATAATAAAGACAAAAATAACTTCATGTTCCACCGCAGATCGTTGATCTTTCTTTAGCCAATATTAGATATTCAAGTATTGGATAATCAAATCAACTGACAAACCAAAATGGTGACATTTAAATTCTTTGTTATCACTCTACCCAGTGGCGGCGCTACACCACCGTGGACGTCGGCGACATCGGGGTTTGCGAGGTTCTTTTTAATAACTTGTAGGCGAATTTGTTTGCGAGGTCTCTTCAGGCGGAGGCCGTCGGCGGTCGCCGACGTCGTTGACGCCTAAGCGCCGCCACTCTTCCTACCGTAATTTTGTATAGTAATCCGAATAAAAAATAATAACATTGCGGAAACTAATTGAAAATGGCTGTGAGCTATGTCAGAATTTCTTTTCGTATAATGTTTCCTAAATGTCTGTGTTTGCGATTATAGAATCAAAAATAAAAAAAAAGTTGAATCAAATTCTTTCAAACCATACAAAATGACCCTAAAAAATGTATCATTGTCCCGTATGTCGACATTCTAATTATTTTCTCGAAAAACCAATCAAGTTTAAAATCACTTTACAAATTACACTTACGATTTACAAATATAAAACCAAAGTGTTTCTGATGATATAGTATTTTGGTAAATTTGCTGTAAGAGCTAATCTTTTCGTACTACCGTAAAAATTAATATCTTTATCGAATTTTCCTACTAATAATACTGAAAAACTTAGTTTTTCATGCATTGACACTATTTTGAAGAATTAATTTATAATGAGAAGAACACCAACAGAAGAAAAGGACAACATTTCTTAATTTTAGCTTGGATTCTGTTTTACTTAGAAGACTTGACTGCTGTGCCTTCATGTGTTTGAACTAATATTTTAAACATTGAAAAATATTACGACTTCTGCCTACTTTTAAATTGTGTTTTGAATGTCCAATTTATATTGACTGTTGACTTCTTTGGATGCGAGTTTTACCAAAAGTATGTATTTTAAGTAAGATTCTAGGTGATTTTCCTGATTGGTATTGTTTTTAACATTTGCTAAGTTATGTAAATCAACGTACCCGTGATTATTTCAAACAAATTTTGTAGTTGCGAATAAACCTGAAAATTATAAAAAATCATTAAATGCATTTGCTCTTCTGTTTAATTGTATTATATATATATTTCGTCACACATTTCACAGCTATAGCTAACATTTTCAATAATTGAAAATTACAAAATAAGAAAGTTAATGTTAAATTAATGAAATTTGATTGTTGCAAGAAAACGTTAAACGATTGTTTCGTGGTGATTACTATACTGGCGTATATTATATGATATCTGAATACACGCTATAAAACGTTATTTAAAAGCACAAAATATTACTATTTAAAAACAATTAAATTTTGTCAGTTACAATATGCAGCGTCTAAAATTTCGAGTCATGCTGATAGTTAGCCTGTATAAAAACATTTTTAGATGTGTGTTACAGGTAAGAGATACATAAATATACCTAGCCGCGTTTTTGCCTACTGGCTGTAGAGAGGGCGCCTATTTATGATTGATCCCGGTAATGCTCAAGGATACCAATATGAGGATACTTATATTTAAACTAGGGGTAGTATATTGAGTGTATGGTGTTGTTTCATTATCGCTTTAATGCGTATTTATGTGTATTGACTTGGATATTTGTGTAATCCTTTAATTTTTTTTAATAGTGAGTAGGCGTGCTTTTTATCTTTATGGTAAACGTCACTGAAATCAGTCTTTCAGTTACCATCTGTTTCGGAAGATTATAGTTTTCACTAATATAATTAAGATGACACTTTTAAATTTTATTTCATGATTCGTAATTCAAAGCGTTTTAGGAAATGCTTTGTGGTCTATTTGTTTATGTCTTATGAAAATTAAATAGAAACATTATAAAGCGAGCGTTTTGTGCAAAATCAAATGAAAAATTAGGTAACCAATTGAAAATTTCCGTGACATTTCATTTTCATCTTTTATATTTATTTATCACTCCATTTTCATTTTAAACCACAAATTATTATTGCATTTACTGATATGTTAAAAATACCTCAGCAACACCAACCATCAAAGGCATCATGTAAGAAAATATTAATATAATTATCGGCCCTTAGTGTAATTTGGTCTGTGAGTGTAAATAAAGAACCAATATAATAAATATTTAGAAATAACTTTTATTAGTCCAATCTCGATCAACCTGTTTGTTAATTTTAAAAACATTTCTTATACCCATCCACTTGTTTTGTTTTCGTTCAATATTTAACAAAACTTCTACGAAAGGAAAACTATAACATTTTTAATATTCTTCAACATCTGTAAATAGTTTATGACAATGTAAGTTTAATATAGCAACTTAAATGAGGGGAATTACATACCATAGTTTGTTTTACTAATCGATTAAATGAGAATGATGTATTGAAAGCTAGAGCAGAGATGAGATTGATCTTTCGTTACGGTTTCGTGACCATTTGACATAGAGAGAATATATATAGTATTGTTGCACGTAAATAATGTCAATATTTCTGTGGTTTGATAATGTTGTCGATCATGAAGATTATTTTCATCTAAATATTTACTGATTTCTGATTATTTAATATGGTATTTATGACCCTATTATATATTTTTCTTCAAATAACCTGATATCTATAAGATTTCTGAAAATACTGTGTATTTTTATTGTTCTGTTCTTTGTGTTTGTTTTGAAGACATTGTATTCTTTATCGTTTTATTGGTGAATGTTATTCCATATGTTTCTAGGATTTTCATTGTATAGGTCAACAGTGAACAGCTGTTACTAGATTATATTGTATTCATTTATTCTGTTAGCTGTTAACTTTACAATTATAGTCTAAATGTAGTGATATTAATAACAGTAATTCTATCACTTCCAGGAACATGGCAATCCAAACCAAAGGTAAGATTAGACCTAAATGTATTATTATATGAAATTAAAAATATGAAATATGTGTATCAGGGCTACTACAGGCATAATAAGTGAAATACCAGAATGTCCCGTTTGTTTCAACCTCTCACAGCTCCAATATACCAATGCAAGACTGGACATAGTCTCTGCAATTCTTGCACAAGAGCTCTCCTACCACCTGTGTGCCCATTATGTCGTCAAGATATGACGCAGACAAGAAGCCTGCTTGGAGGAATTGGTTTCAAAGGTACCAATTGTCAATTTTTTCTGTATAATAAGAAATCAATAGAGAATTGAATCCAAAGTTCCGTAAAACAGAATTTGTGAATTTGTAAAACAGCACCTTACACTTATGAATTTGGAACAATTATAATTTCAATCAAACAATTAATTCTGTATTGTTTGTTTTGTTTATCTCTAACCCAGATTTGATACCAAGTTTTTGGAATCCTGAAGTTATAAGTGTGTAAAGAAATCATAGAATTTTTCAGAGTCATTTCTTTCAAAGAAAAATGGCTTAGATTTTCAATATTTATTCCAAAATATAATATTGTTTATTCAACCATACATTTTTTTTACATTGATATGCAAGGAATATTAAAAATTATTTTTGATTGCAACATATATATGTTACAGGCTCAAGTGACTTGTCCCAACAAATCAGCAGGATGTATATACACTATGAGCAATAAGGATGTAGAAGAACATCTCAAAGAATGCATTTTCAAAACTTAACTGTTCTTGGTGTCACATTTGGCAAATGCTCCTGGACTGTAAGTATATTAATTCCATTATTTCATTTTAATATTTATAATATAAAGGAGCCAAATTTTTTCTTTCAAAGTAAATTTGTTTGTCAAAATTCCTGGTAACTGGTTCTTGTAGAAGGATTATTACAAAACAAAATGAATATAAAAAAAATTATGAACTTAAAATTATACTATATAAAAACATTGTTACAATAAAAATAATATGAATAATAGATAATTAGAATTAGTCATGCTTAAGTTTCAATAATAGGTTTTTTAAAACCAAGGAATGTGAAAGTAATAAATCATGGCTCACATTATCACAAAATTTAAAATATAAGTAGTAGTTTACATTTATGATGGGAGTACTTACTAAGAAATTATTTTTGGTAATTCCAGTCCTACTTGTGAAAACTGACAAAAGTATAAGATTTGAATGTATTTAAGATTACATCTAACATCTTCACATTGTAGTTTTATACAAGTGTATACAAAAAAAATATAAAAAATGTTTATGAAAAATAGTAATTGACATATTTCTCTACTAGAAATAAAAATTAACAAAGTTTACATGTCAGTTGATTATGTCAAATCACATACTCATTTATGGGGTTCTGTTTTCATTAATTCAAAATATACCAGTAAATAAATAAAATTGTTATTAAACACTCCACTTGTATTGGGATATAACGCTTCCTATTCTCATTTTCATATTTGGCTTTATTTATCTTACTTTGGTTGGTGATTGTAATTGTTTAAAATTTAATTTGTGAAGAACTACCCAGTTCCTAGTTTGTTTTAGAAAACTGTATTCTAAATTAATGGTACATTCATAATACAATTATGAAATGTATATAACTATGAAAAAAGATATTTTGAATTTGAATTCTAAACCAGACAATATTTTAGTATTTTTAAATGAATTAAAGAAATAAATTTGTAAATTTTGTTTAGAAATATTAATATATAATAATAAAATTTGTTAAGGGATAGATGAAAGTTAAATTCAGACCCATATTGGCAAATTTTTCGCGTTATTAAAAAACTGTTTAAGAAAAGTGTGGACTTCATTGATAAATACGAAAATAAACAACTTTCTGTATTATTATGAAAATTATATAACCTAACAAAAAATTTATTTACAGTACTATTGTTGCCAAGAATTTAGAATAAGTAGACATAGCATAAAAGGCGTAAAAAAATTAAACAGGGGAAGTTTGGCTTGAAGTTTATGTACAGCTCACAAAAGTTTATATTGAAAAAACATTGACATTGACTATATATAATGTTATCAATTAATACTGTACTGGTTTGCATTGTGATATATTAACAAAATCTCGCTGAAGATGTGGCAATAAAACCTGTTAGCAGTAAGAATGCAACATCATTACCATGGTTTTATTACCAATATATATTATTTTATAGTACTTGTATTTGTCATATCATCAATGAGCCTTGTAGAAAGTGGAAATAGTACCAAATGTCTTGTAAATGAATGTCATATAATGTAAGTACATTATTAAAGTAACTAAAATTAACTAATGAATTCCATATGGATAAACTAATAATACCATTTGCTTTCATAGCTAATAAATGAATAATTACCTACAAATTTCTCAAACGCTAAATACTAAATTCAGAATAATTATTTAATTAATTATTTAAAATTAATTGCAACATATGCATATAACACCCTCAATTCTCATCTTAGTTCTTTAATATGCCACCAACTGTCATTTTACTAGGACACCCGTTACCAACCCTTCCATCACACATTGCTATTGAGTTTTCTATCGATTTTCTTCTCTTTTTCTTTTCCTGATGGCCAAACCACCTTTATTTTTACTCTAGGCACTATATATTTTTTCAAACCACACTATTCTGAGACCTCACTATTTAATCTCCACACAAAGCATGGATCTTATTACCTTAATTCTACCTTCACCTTTCACGTTCATTACTAATTTACATAAACATAAAAATCAACACTTCATTATAGACATTAAACACACTTAGTATTCCTAACAGCAAAGAGAGCTTTTAATTTTGATGTTTCTATTTTATTTCTCTATTTTATAGATAAACAAACCAAAGGGTGATATTATGACTCTATCTGACTCTCTACAGATATCAAATCAGTGACTGTATGCTATATTTCTACAACTACTTATTAAATTGCATAAAATATAACAATATAAGATTCGAGAACATGCTACTTTTATAGGCTTTTTCGTATTTAATAAAATATGTAGTAATTGTTGATGCACTAAAATCACCATCATATTTTGAAAATTTGTCAATTAGCAGAATAAAGTAAAAACAAACATGTAAAAAAACAGTATAAGTATAGTTTCCAATATGTTCTGTTTATTTTTAGTTCCGAGTCAGGAATAAATGGAACCCTTATAATGTCGTCATGTCTGTCCTTACATATGTTACAGACATTTTATTCAAAAACTATAAGGCGTATATAGATGAAATTTATCGTGTACATGTCTTATATAAGCTGCTACTTGTTTGGTGGTTAAGTAACAAAATAAATATGTCTCGAGCGGCACTCTATATATATGTCATCGACTGAAAAATTTTTTCACAAACATCAACAAGTGGCACATATTTCCACAGTTTTTCAAAACACTTAGATTTCTAAGCAATTTTTTTGATTACGTGAATAATTTCGAAAATTGCTCGAAAACAGAGAATTGTATGCCCCTCTTTTTTAAACTGTATCCAAATATATAAGGTAACGCTTTATAAATACTTTCAACAATAATTATTTGAACATGGTCGGATATACTATTTTTTGAGTCATTGCCGAATATACTGTTTTCGAGTTATTGTTCATCTATAATTTCTTTCTAATAAATGGCTTCGAACTCTATAATGAAAGCGTCCATGCTCTTGGCCAATATTTTTTCCTGGGAAAGGATCTACATAAGAGACAAAAATGTATAATTATGACTATGGAAAATAAAATACAGGAAAAGCTAATATAAAATGTGTATTAGAGGTAACTTAACAAATCTATACATATATAATGAAAATAGGTTGTTGTTTCACCAAACTACTAAAACGTAGACATGGGACTGGGACCATTCGATGCGGAATGATTTGTAGATGGTTCTAGGCTACTCACTCTTTCGAAATCCGTCGCAAACCTTATTTTATTTATAAATAAAAATTACCCAGCGAAGCAGGCACAAACAGTGAGTTATAAAATATGGTGTTACAGGTCACATGAGGAAATGTTGAATCATTTCAAAGAACGTCATCCAAATAACTGCAATAAACAAACAACACTGTTGAAATTAATAATGTGAATATCAATGATCGTTATCTCTACCTAGTACCCCAAGGAAAGTTCTTATTTCTGACTGTTAGGTTGGACACCCAAAAGAATATGATATACTGGTCTATACAACATATTGGCTCAAAAGTGCAGCGATGCAGTATATATATGAAATACATCTTGGTAGTCTTAACTGAGAAGCGTAAAATTGTATTCACCGAACAATGTTTTAATGATGCCATCAAAGCTGATGAAGTTCAATTTAGCTAAATGCCCCATGTTGTCACTTGATTCCCTTCCACCTTCATCAAAACAAGAAATTCTCGTTCCAAATCTACAAGAGATTACAACCTCCAAATGCAAAAACAAAATAAGAACCACCAAGGATGGCCAAACAAACAAGTAAAATGATAATAAACCTAAATTCACCCGAAACCTGGTCCAGAGAAGAAATACAAAAATATTAAAGAATAATTAATATTTTTTTTATTTGACTAATTGTTTTGTATTTATATGTATTATAATCTGTATAATTGTAATCAATAATTTCGGGCATACTCATGTATTTGTATACATGAATACGCCCAATAAATACTTTCAACTTTAAAATAGAAGGAAATTATAAAGTTTTATGTATGTTCACCGATTTCATAAAACGACGTAATCAATTTGAATAATTTGAACTGTATGCATAAATCCTGAGGTGGTCTCATAGATCTTCCTATGATATGAAACATATTTACCAGAAAATTGGAAAAAACCATGTTTATGAGATTATCATTATTCTGTATTATTGCTCAGAAATATGTCAGTCGAGTTCGATTATTTATACCATGTCACCTTTACAGAACTACGATATAATCTTGGTTTTAATTAAATTAGTTTATTAGTTTCTTAGTAATAAGAATTACTGTCCCTACTTGTCTCTTCCCTTTCACTTTTTCTCCTACTTTCTGGTACTTGGGATGGGTAAGCACTTTAAGGAATGTGTTGAATGCACAAAATTGGGGAAAAATCTAAAATTTTGAAGGTTTTGAGAATCAACAAATCTAATGAATGGCCTGAAATTGTGACCAAGGGTGTTTGCATTCTATCTAAAAAATAAAGACCTTGGAATTATTGCTAGCATTATCACAAAATTCGGGATCAGAACTGGTTTTGCACTTTTTCCATATAAAACTACAAACAACAAATGACTGATCATATATATTTAGAATTGTTTTAGCCACTTGCAAAACTGCATAAATTATGAAATTTAATAACTCAATAACTAAAAATTTTAAATCCACTTTCATAAACCTATTACTGAAAATAATAAGTAATTTTTGAGTCTGTTCGTTAAAACAAAACCAATCATTAAATTTGATTATTGTTTTAGCAGGCACAGAGCTAAATCTGTAAACAAAACTACCTAAATAAAAAGTTGTCAAACAGAAAGCTGACACACATCCTGGCATATATTTAGTTGGCACTCTATGAGCTCCTACTTAATGCAAAACATTTATTAGGTTTTGAAGGCTTTTATTTTTCCATAAAAGTTATGCTGAATGTACTTTAAAATTGAGAACGAACTAAAATCGAAAACCATATAAACTTGGGTCTAAATGTAAAAGATGAGAGTTATATTAATTTATGGTTTGTATATTCAAACACTCCGATAAATTTTGTGGATTTTGGCAATTTAAAAGAATTAGATTTTAGTAAAGTGAGCTTTTATAAAACTTATATCTGTAATCTAATTTTTGGAGTACAGTGACAATTTTAAATAAATTTATAAGTGTAATACAACTATACTAGAACTTGCAATTCATAGACTTAAAATTGTGAGTAAAAAATTTAAACAAACATTTTTATTCTTCAATAATAACACATCATCTAAGAACCCAGGAGGTTTCTTGGTGCCTACCCCAAAGTACCATGCCACACATCATATTTGTGTGCAAACCCTTAGTCTTTTCGCCTAAAATGCAATTACAATAGTATACAATTATTGCTCCCTACTTCTGCATGAGCTGTCAATATAAATAAAATAAAATTTTCGACTTATATTTCTAGACTGGATCCATCCTGTAAATAGCCATGAGGTATTCAAGCTGACCCAAGTAGTCTGCTGACCTCTCTGCACACTTCCATAATCACATTTCTTTATACTCGCCATAATAGGAATTGCCTGCTTTATTTGATGTATTCCTAAAGAAATAAAATTTAGTTAGAATAAATAAATTTGTTGAGCCTTAAATTTCAATATTGGCATTCCCAGATTGTAATGTATTGATTTTTACACTTAGAAAGATATAACCAAATGCAAATTTATTACAGTCGTGGTGAAGAAATCATCTTCTTAAATAACAATGTCATTAATATTTTAATCACATAATGACAAAAAAAAATTAAAAATATAAACCGCCTCCAAAAACCCGTTTAAATGATTGCTTAAACAGACTTCAAAAATGACTAATTAGATATTTTTAGAATTTATTTAAATAGGGTTTTGACTGTTTAAAAATTTAATTATTTCACACTTTTAGTTATTGATTACTTATAACTTAATAAGTCATGTGGCTACTTTATATGTGGATTAAACCATAGTTAATATAATTGGCCAAACGCCTTTGTTTTTGTACAGAGCAAGTGGGAAAGCAGTTCCGATCCCGAATCCACCAGTATTATCCGTCTTTAATTGGAGTTGGAGTGCAACACCCTTTTTTACAAATTATGCTTATACTTTATATATAAAATTTACATTATGTCGATCACATTTTTATCTCTTCCACAAATTAATTTACCTTATTTCTACTGTTATCTCTAAAAGTTTCAATGTGTCCCTATTCACATTGCAACATATAAATAAAATGAAAATCATAGGTAGATTAATAAGAATAGTTTTAATTCTGTGTATGACTAGGTTTCATTAATAATAGTGAGTAGTTGCTGGCGACAAATCGCAGTATTATCCCCTATCTCTAACTGTTTAAGAGCGTGTCCATCATCAGTTCGACAGTACGAGATGATAACTACCAGATGCAAAAACTTAATAACCAAAAAAGAGCTCTTCCTATAATATTTGAGGGTATCTCTCGATTTTCCTGCGATCCCGTCAGATCCTTAGTTGGTGACTGTGGAACCACCTCGAAATATACCTTTTCAAATAAAATAATCGAAAATGGTTCACATTGACAAAGTTATCACTGAACATCATAAAAATACATAAAGACATAGAACCTTGTTTTGAAGTAAAAAATAAATTTCTAATATAGAAGTAGAAATCATTTTATTTCTAAAATTCATGAACCATAAAATTTAGTCTTTTTTAGTAAATGTTCCTTTTATGTCTCAATTAGGACTATTAAAATAATTAACTATATAAATGGTAATTTTTTATATTAGAAGGGACTGCTTTGCTATTGAGTAATTTATTACATGTATAACATTGTCATAATAATATACTATTGTAAATGTGTAATATGGTGTATTGCATGAAAAGGATATTAGGGTAAGCAATTTTATATGAAAAAGAATAAGATATTCATCTAATATTGCTAGGGCAGTTTATGAGTTTTTAATCTCTAATTAAGGCAATTTTACTAATATTGGGAAGTGATGAAACCTACTTCAATCAGTGAAATTAATTGATCCAAAGTAGAATATTATGAACTATCACTTGCTCTAAACTCTCAACAATGAGCTAGGTAGGTATCTCATATATAAGATTTCAGATAAGATTCGTGATTATTTGACCGATGACTGATATATAGTTATTAATATGTTAAAATATTTTTATGTGACAGGATATTGTATTTATAGATTGAAGCATGTTTTGATAAATTTTAAGGTACAATATGGTCCAATTCCTTCCATCTAATTGGATCTGTATATTTCATTTAACGAAACTGTATATATATAATGAAATTAAATATTTCTAAATAATATTGTTATATTTTCCTATATAGCATCTAAAATCTATATAAATAATGATAAAGTAAATTAGTGTTCATTGATAAAGCGACACTAGAACAGTTGGAGATTTTCAATATTTATAAAGCCGACTATGGTTTTAGTGAAAGAAAAAATCAGCTAAACTAAATTTTTCTATGGAATTGTATAAACTCAAGACTAAGTCACGATTTAAATGGAACTATGATCACTGTTCCGAGTAGTGGTAGCACTAGAATCAGGATCATAAACAAATGAGATCCTACATGATACAACAGCAGTAGGTACGTGTGTGTTTTCAGTGTAACAGTATGCGTTCCTCAGATAATTCCAGAATCTTTGATGATTGACAACAATGTCAGGCAAAGTCTAGGAATCCATTCTATGTCGACCCGACAAGGCTAAAACTAGTTTAGAAGCCTTCTTGGACTTGACAATTATGTCTCAAATTTTCGAATGCTTTTCAGGAAATAAAAGAACAACGAATTTTGATACAAAATATGAAAGATTATCCCATCCTGATTGAATAAACGATTTTGTATTGAGACTAAACGTAAGCTGTGTTCGGTAAGTACATAGTGTAAAATTAAGTATGAAAAAAACTGCATTGGTTTGAAATGTTTGAGAATCAGCCATACACTTTTATTACTTCCATATAGAAAATAAAAATAAAGAACTTCCTGAAAATTTGAAGTGTGAAAGTAATATTTTCGGCTATCCAGAACATTTTTCAAAGAATTAAAAATACCCGATTAAACCTCAATCCTAAAACTTAGTTGATAGCAAAAAAATCAAATTAACTACAATGTTACAAGAAACATCCTAAAAGTTCCAAAATCTTACAACATATAACAAGCAGTTCTCGAGCCGTCAGACCGCACTAAGCGCTTGTTTACGAGAGGTTGTGTTGCCCTGCGTTCCTGCCCTTTACGTCAACACGATGGATCAAAGCGTGCCTACATTGGAATTCTCATATTACAATACAAAGGCTTAGTTCTGCAGCATACGTAGTAAAAAATTAGATAATTTATTGGTGAAAACACCGCAATATTAGTTTATTTCGGCTCCTTTGATCGTCTCATGACCTATGTAATTTTATTATTGTTGCAGCTGATATTAATACAATTTTGTACTGCAGAAGCGGGCTGTTCATACCATTTATAATTTGAGACCAAAAGCAACTCTAAAAACATTTAAAGAAATTATATTTTAACTTTAATATTACAATACATTTGCGATTACCTAATATATGTGAAAATAAATATAGAATCGTTTGTTGATGGCCTCACTCAATTAATTGCTCACCACTTGTATCGATGAACAAAACAACCCTTGATTTTCTTGTCCATTCTTCTTAAGGTGACTCAGTATTTGAAATGGTAGTAATGTTAATGTCAGAAATGAACGTTAAGCGTAATTCTATTGCTTATGAAAATAAAGCTATTTCTAAAGAATTCTGAGATTATAAATTCCTTTAGAGTCCCAGAATCTTCATTTTTAGACTTGATAACTGCAACTCAAGAAAACAATGTTTACGTAAGCAGAGAGAGAGAAGAGTTTTGTTTACTTTTGCTGAAAAGGGGAGGGTTAAAAATTACACTAATTCTGCTTACGTAATACTTGAATGACCCGGAATACCATCGAAACCATTTTAGCAAAGCATTGTCATGCTTTATTATTATTTATCTCATAACTAACATACCCAACTAAAATTCTACTACATTTATAAAAAGAAAAACCTAAACAAAATTTTGCAGTCCGTACTAACGAATCTGCGGGCACAGCTTATTAGCAAAATATATTTTTGTATGAACGAGCACATGAACCGGAATCTTTACCTGAATGTTCTAACTTCTAACTTTTACTTTTACTCTGGGTTTTCAATCATACAGCCTCAATATCCTTCTAGCTTCTCTCTAAATTACTCATATAATAGCTCAAACCAAAAATGGCTGATCCTGCAAGCCATTCCCAACCTCTCATTATATTTATCGATATTTTCTTAGAGCTATATATTCGAGTTCAAAAGTAGTTGTAGAGATCATTGTAGTGCAAACTTAAATCAAGTTCTCCATATAATTTTAATAGGTACGTTTGGAGTTCTTCGATTTGAAAGAAACTACATTTAATTAAAGAAACGCTTTTTCTAAACTTTTCAATTACAATATCTTTCGAAGGTGTCTCGACTTTGATCCCTTCTATAGCATTCGACACTTTTTAAATAGTAAAGATTACCGATCATCAACATCGGTCAACAAAATTTTACGAGTTTAGTTTGAAAACACTGTACAACATCCAAGGGCAAACGAGCATGCAGTCTACCAAAAGTAGGTGGTCACGCCGCCCGATGGACATTCAACAACGCCAGAGCAGTCATCAGTTGCCGGTTCTCTCTTGACCACTATCCATATGAAGCATTGTTTCTTTCAAACAAAGAAACAACGGACGGACACGATATCGTTGTGTCGGTCTCACTTAAACAATCAAAACACAATATACGACCATTTGTTATCTATCGACAAGATGTTGAATCTAAATTTTTCAATTTTAAACATTCGCATATTATAGTGTAAGCCACAACGGGATACTAAATTGTTTTTCTACATGTATTGACGTGACGCTGGTCGTCTATTAATATTGTTGAATTTATTTATGAGTAGATAGTATATTTATGGTCGCCTACTTTATTAATTAAAGTAAAAGCGCTTAGCTTGGCTCACTGCAAAAACTTTATATTATATTTTGCAAACATGTAATTAATTAAAGGTGGACGTGTCTCTTTATTCTAAACTTCAGAACCTTTTCCGAGTGTTCTAGTACGTTCGCCGCTAGATAAAACAAATTCACCTAACGAATCGATATCTAACGCTGGCAACCCATTAACGCTTTCATACAAAGCATTCGTTAATTTTGTTAAGCCTTCAATCGGCGAAATCAAAGCTGTGACTTTCAAATTTTACGTATTTATGCTATAGCTAGGACATGATTGTTTTGATATATTTCTGCAGTATGTATCAAAAACTATTTTAGGCGATGCTAATGGTACACCGTTTGAAATAGCTGGCAGCAAGTCGTTAATTAAATAATGTTTTTTTATGTCTGAAAGATTTATTTTTATGAATTAATGGAATATATGAATAGGTAAATGCTTTTTTCAACTTATCCGTCGAACTGAGAGCTAGTTTTGATAAACTAATTTGAACCTTACGATCAGATAATTTAGGACTAGAAAGAGTAGAATAGTGCTTATTTTTCTAATGAATCCCATATAATTTCTGGGTTTAGAAATTTTAAATTTTGTAATGAGATTCCTGATATATCGTGAGACGAGTATTATTAGAAAAAATTTTACAAATTCAAAGAGTTGCGTAAATGGTGAAAAGAAATGGAAAATCCAAATCGTTGAAGCTACAGATGTCAAATTTAACATTTTAGTTATTTGACAGAAAAACTAGTATTTTTTTAAAATGAAACTTATTTAGCAAATTACTAGCATAGTGAAGCGATGAAACAAAAGACGACAGTAAAAGAGACAGCATATAGAGAACCTGCGAGAGAATGAGATACGCAGGTGCGTTGCATATTACATTAATTGTTAAACTACAAAACATTGAGTTTGAATAATAAAATGTAAAATAACTTTTAAAATGGTACCAATATTATTATAAATATACTCTAATAATTCCATTCCTGATACCACATTTCATTTTCCCACAGTTTAATTTTGTGAATTTACTTCTAACGCTTCAAACCACACATATGTTATTTTTAATTAACCCTAAGAGGGTTAAATAGGAAATTAAATGTTGTATGGAAAATTAGAACCGCTTGAAACATGACATTTGTATTTTAAATAGTCGTTACTCATAAAAAATGACATGCATCGTTCTTAAAAGTAACCTAAAAGAGGTGAAAATCGATATTTTCATATAAATAATGAAACCGCTGAAGCTATTGATAACAAATTATATTTTTGGTACTTATTACACAGAGAAACAATAACATGCATCATTTTGGAAAATTATCTATAAGAGAATGAAATATTTATGGAAAATCAAAACCAATGTGTATTTTGTCCGGTTTTTTTTATGCCAAATTGGTTTTATAAAACTAACTATATGCTGTACATTATTTAAAATGACGTACTAGAAACATTGAATGATTTTACTAATAGAGATATATTATTATTAGATTTAGATGACCTTTAGAGAATTTTTTTTATGTTAGAAACCATTTAATAGTGAAGTTATGTAAATTTAAAAACTAGTTATTTATACACCAGACACTTATTTTCCAAAAAAATATATATTTTAAGGAGAAACTACAATAGTATTTGCATTCAAAAATCAATTTTAATTTTCCGTCAAAACGCTCAAATGTGGCGTCTTGAATGCGACACACTCCAAACAAAACTGTTTAATTACTAAGATTGAAGTGTTTTAAAAAAAAATGGATTTACGTCTTATAAACTACAGTAATGCCTCTGAAAGTACAAGCATAAAACGCCCAAAAATTATTTATATATGTTCCAAGAAATCCAAATACGGAAAAATGGCCAACACAACAATCTAGTTCGAATGATAGCAAGGTAACGGCAACAATAATACAAAATCAATAATCGTAATAAAACATATTTATATCTAAACTTATAATAAATATATATACTTACATTGAAGCTTTAACATTGCGGAATTCCGATGAGTTAAAGTCTCTATTTGATGCGAAAAATGTACCAGCATACATGTCAACCTGCAAGTTATTTGCCTTTTGCTAAATCTGATTCCATGATGATATCTGTTTGTCTTTCTTATATGACTAAGAACAACTGCACGTGTTAAAGATAGTAAAACGAAAATTATAATGAAAATGGGAGAGGCATCTTTGTTGTATGAATGAAAACGCAACACCAGAGATGTTTGTAGAGCTGTCACACTTTCTGATTGGTGTTTACTGTCACGTGACTTAATGCCTAGAAATTTATTTTCTAAAAATAGAATAATCTTTCATTTTATGATAAAATTGATTTCCATCTAAATGTCTTGATCTATAATTGAAACTATAATCCATCCGATTTGTTCTTAGGGGAAACCGCCGATTATAAGCTTATAAAAACTTTGAAAGTTCCGTCGTATGTATTTTACAAATTTTGCTAATTTTTTACTTATTTTCCTTTTTATTTTCCAGAAAAATATAAATATGTGAACAACTTTGTGATTTAATGGTTTTATGTGTAAAAAATCTGATGATTGTCTTCGTAGTTTAGGTCTCTCCATCTAATGGGATTGCACATATTTTGTTGGCAACACTGTGATGAGGCAATCTGGAAAGGACCACTGGCGCAAGCTATGAGCACTAGATTCTGTAGGTATCGATACACGCACCGGTATAATTCTGAACAATTGTCGGACAAACGGACTGTATAAGTACACGCGCCGATTTCGGTGCTGCCGTTTCTTTCAGTCATATTTACACGCTAGGCAATTTACTTGTACTGTAGCCATGAAAGAGTTACTTATTATGTATTTATTGTTAAGATAAAGAAGAAAATAGAAAGTTTTAAAAGCCACACCATTTGGCTGAAGCCCATAGTATCTGTGTAGTTCTGTATGTTACATAACAATGGCGATTCGGTCCGTGGCAGTCGAAATTCGTACATAATTAAAAACGTCACCTATAAAGATAATATATTAGACTGGAAATTTGGGGAACTTTGATTGTATGTTTCGTCTCGTCTATATTCATAGTGTTCGGTGCCGAACAGAAAGTTGGCGGACGGCCGGCGCGGATGATTCCGGTGGTGTACATTTTTCCGTCCGGCGTCGGACCAGAGTCGCTTTGCGTGTCAACGCCTGTATAACTCTGCACGAATTAGCACCGTCCGAAATATTCCAGCCGCAAATTCCGGTGTGTACGTCATCACACTAAGGTAGTAGCGCCTGAAAACGCTCACATCCCGCGAAAGTTGTTCGAGCACATGAAAATAGTCTGAACTGTCACAGCGTCACCGGAACGACTCAGCCAGAAGTAGTCAAATAATTGATGAGCCTCAATTTACGTTGTAATCGGAATATCCGATTGGCGCGCCCGCGTCCCTGGTCTGGAAGTGTCTCGGCGTGACCAAAGTGACTGCGCCCATTTACCACTTTAGGAAGCGGCAACCGACAGCCGTGCCATTGTCATTGAAACCCTGAGAGCCCCCAGGCCGGCGCTGTCCCCATCAAAGTACCGGCCGTTATTCTATGGCCGTTACTATCCGTTAATCTGGCGTCCCTGAAACGTTACGTGTTTCATTAGTATTGTGCTCTAAAAGAACCATTTTAGCATATAATCCATGAGACATTACAAAAATATATACGTCATGAAATCGCTTAAGGCCATGAATGGTTTTAAGCTCCGGTGTAAATCCGTCGTCTTGTAACACTATAAACGTATAGCTAGAAGGCAAATTATAGTCAATACAACACTTTCACCCTGAAGGATACTTGCTCCCATTATTTAGCCGTCATCGGGCACAGTACCCACCTTCAGCGGGAGTATATCACTTTGTCAGCTTCAAGTCTAAAATCGTTGCATTATAACATTTAATTACCTAATCACTAAAGAATTGTTAATAAAATGCCTTTACAAGAAACAATAAAACTGGTTTTAAAAATATTTAAATAATAAATTGCTTTTGTTTATTAAAAGTATAAGGTAACAAAAGAAGAAGATTAAGAAGAGATAACTCAACAAGGTATATTTAAGCATTGGCTCAAAACGATGTCGAATTATGAGTAATTGAAATAAAATCTCGTCTGGAATGTTTTAGCTGATACCGAATCAAAACAAACTAATTATTATAGATTTTGAATGTTTCTTTTAAATTTTATTACATTGTAGTTTATTCAGTTATAAGTGTCCGATATATAAATTACTATTAATGCAGTTATCAAAATAAACAGTTGTCGAGCTCAATATCTATCTAATACAGGAAGTTTTGCACAT
>BGZK01003867.1:0-18539 GCA_005406025.1 Eumeta japonica
TGAACCCCTAAGGGAATTTTAAATAACTCAAAGCATGTCGACAGGCTGATGAAAAAAGAAGATAGTGTAACGAAAACTGAAAACTGAAGTGACGATAAAAGTACCTATGTTGAAAAGTCCTCAATAAAATTAGAAACTAGTACTCCCAAGAAACTGTTTGTAGAAGATACAATAGTTAATCAGCCTACTATCGATTTTATATACAGATGCGCACATAAATATTGGCACAGCAAGCTTTCTTAATTCCGTACCTCCTTCACAGCAATAGGAACATTTTAAAAGTAAAAGTAACGATTTTATAATTAGCTTATTCAATAAACTAACAAATGCAAGAAGTTTTTTTTATTAATATTTATTTAATTAATTTATTTATAAGAGATATAGCAAAAAACTCATAATTTTGTCACACAAAAGTATTGGCACACCCATAAAACCCTCCTTAATAATTGAATTTTATTTAGATATGGCAACGATGCAAAACAAAAATTTTTTTAATATACTACTGGTCATCATACGTACGTTATTTCTGACAAATCAACTTTTTTCTTAACATAAAAGTCTAAAAATAGTTTGTGAAAACCAAAATGAGTTCAAAACAGGCAGAAACCACCGATTCTCAGCGCAAAATAATACTGCACCTGCACAGCCAAGGTAAATCGTATGCCCAGATAGGCGAAATAGTAGAAAGAAGTCGTTTTACAGTTCGAAGCATTGTTAAACGCTTTAAAGGGGAAAAACCTTAACAGTGAATCCGATCGCGAAAGCAAGCAAATAGTACGAAAGGTGAAAGAAAATCCCAAGAAAACATCGACCGAGATTGCTGCTGAAGTTAAACATGAGTTTGGTAAAGCTATTCATCCCATGACCGTTCGAAGAGTGCTGCATGAAGCCAATTATAGTGCACGAGTTGCTAGGCGTAAGCCACTCGTTTCTTTAATAAACCAAAAAAAGCGATTAAACTATGCAAAAGAGTTTAGTAATAAGCCTATTAGTTTTTGGGATGAAGTACTATTCTCTGATGAGAGTAAGTTTAACATTTTTCGGTCTGATGGCCCCACTACCGTTTGGAGAAAGCCCAATACCGCATATGAAAAAATCTTGCTCCCACAGTCAAACATGGTGGAGGTGGTGTTATAGTGTGGGGCTGCATGTCGTCTAGAGGTGTTGGTGAGTTGGTTTTTATAGAGGGTATTATGGACAGGTTCGTTTATTTAAATATTCTCAAAGAAAATATAAAAAAAGTGCCGAAAAATTGAATTTGCCAAATTCGTTTACATTTCAACATGACAATGACCCCAAACATTCAAGCCATGACGTGCGTATGTGGTTAGCATACAACCTGGCACATGTTCTACCGCACCCACCACAGTCTCCAGATCTCAATCCAATTGAGCATTTGTGGGAGGAACTCGATAGACGGGTCAAGAAACGGGCAATTTCAACCAAATCTGAATTACAGAAAGCGTTGAAAGAAGAGTGGTCAAATATTGGTGAAAATGTAACCAAAAACTTAGTTCATTCTATGCCAAAACGCTTAAATGAAGTTATTAACCAAAGAGGCTTGCCCACAAAATACTAGAAGTGACACATTTATTTTTAAAAATTTAGTTTTATAGGATCCGGAGACAGATGTGCCAATACTTTTGTGTGGTGAAATCATAAGATATTTTTGTTAAATATATTATAAATGAATTAATTAAATAAATATTAATAAAGAACTTCTTGCATTTGTTAGTTTATTGAATAAGCTAATTATAAAATCGTTACTTTTACTTTTTAAAATGTTCCTATTGCTGTGAAGGAGGTACGGAATTAAGAAAGCTTGCTGTGCCAATATTTATGTGCGCATCTGTATAGTCGATTTTTATTCGCAAAACTCAAATGTTGATTGACACTGAAGACAGTTTGAGGGAACTTGTCACTGTTGAGGTGAGAAAATGAATTGTGATACTCAATTATGGACCACATAAGGGATATGGATAGCAAATGTTTTGCAGGAAACGAAATATATCTATGCCAACTGGGACTCGATGTGGTTCATTTAAAAAATCAACGTCGAGGTATATATTGAGACAGGTGAAACCAATTCCCAAGACATCGGTCCCAAGGAAAGATATTTTTTGGTAAGAAGTAGTAAGTGAAGTAATAATCCTCAGCCATTTTATGTATAATTTTGAAAAGTTTTTAAAATTGGCCTATAAGCGAACCAGAACGCTTTTCATTAAAGGAAGGTAGATAAAATAGCTAAGTCCCACCATTTGTATTGTATTGTATTGTCATGGGATACAGTCAGTCAGCCGTTTGCACTGCGCCCATAGTTAATCTATTGTGCATCCCTTGCTCTTACGGATTTAATATGTCCAGGAATTGTAGTAGCTCCATCAGCGTAGCCCTGTCACTTAAAATTACATTTGTAAGCATTCTTGCCATAGGCTCATATAGGGAAAATCGATTTCTCAAGAAGTTCGACCTGTAAGCCACCTAGAACGTTATATGACAAAAAAAAAGGTAAGTAAGGTAATACAGTCTGGGCAATTAAAATAATTTCATAAAAATTTTTGGAAAACCGAATTCTCAAATAGTCGGACCTGCAAGCCAATTAGAACCTTATTTAATGAAAAAAGTTGGTTAGGTAATGAAATCTGGCCGAGATATAACGAAAACCGATTTTTCAGAACATTTTTTTTTGGGAAAAAAATTTAAATAAGTAATGAATTATGGTTATTTAATATTTAGTTTATACAATTTTTGGACATCGGTTCACATTGAGCCGAAATATATCGAAAACCGATTTCTCAAGAAGTCGAACCTTAAAGTAAGAAAAGTAAGTGAAGAAATAAAATCCATCCATTTAAAATGTAATTTATGAAATTTTTTTGACATTGGCACACATATATCCGAGATATAGCAAAAACCAATTTCTTAATAAATTGGGCATGTAACCGGAGTAGGCTTTTTTATAATAGAGTTGGATGTGGTAACTAGTCAGATAGAGCAGAATCTTATTTTATTTTTTATTACCAAAGATTCGACTTCGATTATTGTTGTAATTGAAATTCTAACCAGGTTGTATTTCTTGCATAATTTTTTTATCTACATGCGTAAATACAATAAATTTAAATTATTAAGAACAAAAAACTTAAAGTTAAAATAAGTAAGAAAGCTATATTCGTCTGGGCCGAATCTTAAATACCCTTCACAAATTAACGTCCATGTACATTCAATTAGATATTAAGTAAAATCAAATATTTTTCTGGTACCAAAATATTTCTAATTTGCTTGCGTGCTCAAATGCTTGAAAATCAGTATTTTGTGGTTTCACCAATAATTGTCTTTATTCGGGTACAGGTTCGATTTCTCGCTATATATATACCAAATCTTACCACGAAAAGTAGAATTCGGTACCAAACGGTCTAACTTCTTGAGAAATCGGTTCTTACTATATATGGACCAATATCAATATAGATCATTTTTTGCTTCCAAATATCTACATTTTACTACCCATATGCCCATTTTTACAATGAATCTCTAGAGAAATCTGTTTCCGCTATATATGGACCGTTGTCCAAAAAAAAATTTTCTTTTGGTCTCAGAATTTATTTTTGTCATTACATGCCAATTTCGTTATTGGAAAGTGTTTAGGTTTACCAAAAAGTCCAATTTCTTGAGAAATCGGCTTTCCCTATATCACGGTTGTATATAGACCGATGTCTAAAAAAAATTGTTTTGCTTTCAGACATCTATAATATTGAACGCCTACATATTCATTTCGGTATTAGAAAGTGCTCCGGTTCACCTAAACGTTTAATTTCTGGAGAAGTTGGTTTTTTACTATATCTCGGCTATATATAGACCGATGCATACATAAATACAGCAAAGTTTGGAGAGTATTTTGAACAGTATCGAGACTATTGTTAACTCTATATCCGTGGAAAGTAACGACACCAACAGTACACAAAGTTTTATTCCATAGAAAGGAAATAGTGGAAATAATATTTTGTCCCAGGAGAGCTTACAGAAGAACTTTAAGAATTTAGAAATCTCTATTTTAAGCATATTCAACAGTTTCAGTCCAGAAAGTATTCTATGAAGTCTCAAAATGAAGACATTTTTAAATATCTTATATTGTCTTCTGATCCCGTATTATCATCAATAAGAAAACATTAGATTTGGTAGAGAAATTTACCGTTTGATAATAGTGGCGAATACAAAGATTTGCTATGTCTCTTATATTTGGAGGAATGTTATTCTGGTTGTTTTATCAAACTAGGCTAATTATGTAGATACATATATTGATCTTTGTAGACATAAATCTCAAATGCAAAACACTGGTTAATGTAATATATATACGTATTATATGTGTACACATAAATTATTTTTTCGATATTAGCAGGTTCATTTCTCCAATCGTACTTCATACAATTCGAACGTGTCATTTTAGTGCGGCTGAATTATCTGTGAAAAGTGGAAAAATTTTTTTTGCTCTTGTGTTTTGCAAAACACCCGTAATAGGTGAAAATTAATTTATATTTGAAACTCTTTAGTGCTATTGACACTTTATTTTGAACAGTTAAAAAAAAATAAACAGTTAAAAAAAAAAACAATAAAACTTGATTAAAAGTGAAAAAAAACAAACAAAAAAACTTGAAGTGGGTGTAAATACCAGAAATGCTTATCTTACAGTGAGTGCAGAGGCTCTTAATGCCAATAATACAAATAAAAATACAGATAGTTATTATCTTACGGCCAAACCAATTTCTCGTGCGCGCTCAGTTTCTCTTACTCAGCCAACTGGTGACTTATTGACAATACCGTTACTTGAGAAAAATTTTGTTACGTCGGCAGCATCATCTGCTTCAGGTTCATATTCTTCACTCAACCAAGTGGATAATATTATTAACAACGTGCAGAAAACCAAAGTCAAGTCGGAATGGACAGATACATTACAGTAGTAAAGCGAGGAGCCCTAAATCGTCAAAGATATCATCGGTGCCAAAATTTCTAGAGACAAAGAGGCCGTTTCCATAAACTCCCACAAATGTTTTCATTATTGAAACACAAAACCGATGAAGTCTCTAAAGACTGAATCTTCGAAACCACCTTCAATTAATCTCTGAGAAAAAAATTCTAATGCCGTTATTAAAAAACTAGATTCAAATTAATACTGAAACAGGCTATAGAAAGATGACTTCAGAGCTTGATAAGGATAAAAAGGATCACTATACCCATCAGTTGAAAAGTGCTAAGTGTATGCAAATTGTTTTGAAAGGCATAGACTCATTTGTAAATCCTTTCGAGGTAAAAGGAGCTTTGTGTGAACTAGGATTTAAAGTAAAAGAAGTTATTAATTTAAAATCGTGAAAAAATTCCCCAACCAATGTTTTGTGTGGAACTGGAACCAAACGATACCAAATTAAAATAAAAATTAGATTCATCCTATTTATGATGTGAAATACCTGTTACACCGAAAACTTACTGTGAAGGAGCCCCACAAAATACAGGGCCAGTTGAATGCATGTGGAATGTATAGAATATGGGCACAAAAGAACGTATTGCAAGTAGCCAACAGTTTGCGTTGTGTGTGGGGAATGACATGGTACGGCGAATTGTAACAAGCCGAAAAATAATCAAACTACAAAAAATGTAGTAATTGTTGTGGCAATCATACAGCTTATTACAGGTTGTCGGGTGTATTCTGTTTTAAGCAGTCCATGAAACCAAACCTAACCCCTGTGAACAGTTCAGGGAAGAAGCGAATTTCCTGCCCTGGTTCTTATCCCCAAATGGCAAAAATCAACCACAAATCAGGTATCATATATTGGTGCTGTTAAAAGAATTTCTGAACAAATATTCCACCAAACATTGAATTAGACTTCAATCATAGCCACCTGGAAGCCACTGTGGAAAATCTGGTTCAAACAATAATAAATAATTTCACAACAACAATGACTAGCATCACGCAAGAAATGCTGCGTATGCAACATACATTGCTTCAGACTATTATAAACAGACCATGAACACCATAAAAATACGTTTCTGAATGTTAACGGCATCCGCCAACATAAAAAGAACTCGAGCACTTCCTAACGGAAAAAGGTATTGATGCAATGCCGATCTCTGAGATTCATTTGACCAGAGAAGTATTTTAAAATAAATGGCTACCCACTATACAATTCAGAGGATCCGAAGGCTGTACGTGGTGGTACAGCCATTTTAATAAAGTCAGTCTCAAACACTATTTTTAGATAATATTAGTAAAGAGTATCTTAAGGCAACGAAAATTTGCATAGAAAATTGTGGTCAGGATAAAGTTATAGCATTAGTTTATTCGCATCCCATGTTTACAATCTCTGCGGATCAATATTAGGAATTTTATAAATCTCGCTTTCTGGCAGCTGGCGACTACAATGCAAAACACACATACTGGGGTTCCGTCTAATTACTCCCAGGGGTCGAACATTGTTCAAAACAATTACATGTATCGAGACTATTGTTAACTCTATATACAAAGTTTTATTCCATAGAAAGGAAAGAGCGGAAATAATATCTACCCCAGGAGAACCTAACAGAAGAACTTTAAGGATTTAGAAATCTCTATTTTAAGCATATTCAACAGTTTCAGTCCAGAAAGTATTCTATGAAGTCTCAAAATGAAGACATTTTAACTTATATTGTCTTCTGATCCCTTATTATCATCAAGAAGAAAACATTAGATTTGGTAGAGAAATTTACCGTTTGATAATAGTGGCGAGTACAAAGATATCTCTTAGATTTGAAGGAATGTTATTCTGATTGGTATATTAAACTAGGCTAATTAAGTAGATATAAATCTGAAATGCAAAATACTAGTTAATATAATTTATATACGTATTATATATAAACATAAATTATTTTTCGATATTAGCAGTTTAACAGTTGCAGCCGCATACAACTTATACATTAATGCAATACGTTTACAAACGATTTAATATCGCAGCTACCTGTTGTAATTCAACATATAACAAATATATTAACTGTTCAGGTTAGTGAGTATGCTTGCAATAGATAATAGGGCCGGTTTTTCAATAAGTAATACCGAGAAGGCATTAGCCTTCCTAAACAGAAGTATTCTTGGAAAAGGAGCGAATATATTGTTACAAAATTTTGTGTTGAATAGACCTATTGTAATTTTGATAGTTTATTATTGCTTCGCACCCATTGCGCGGTTATTTACTTATGCTTGTTTGTTCATTTATTTACTTGTTTTGAATAATGTTTAAGAACACACATGCATACATACATGCTTGTTTACTATCAGCATAAGCAAAATAAACTTAGTCATCATTATCCGATGGTGGTTGACTTATACATGGTGTGTGTATGTATGTAAATCTCTGTTTAATGCTTAAGTTTGTTAATGTTAATATGTGTGTATTGATTTATTTATGTTAAGTTGTGTGTATATTTCTTCACTGCTTATTAGTTGTTTCTGGAAGGTGAACATTCAAGAGCTCGCACTGAGGGGTATAACTAGGCTGTGAAGTGACAGCATAATTGGAAGTTTAATTTTAACCGTGAGTGTTTTTGTATACAGTGAGGTACAAGTAAATAATACAGCGACTGTTTTAGTAAATAAAGAGTAACATTTAAATTTTGTAATCATCAATTGAGTCTATTTTACTTCATTCGCAATAAAAAGAATCCACAACACGTTTTAAAAAGGTAAAACGTACAATATGTATATACATATGTACATATATAAAGGTCTACCTGCTTATACTACAAAATCTTTATTTATGAGGATTTCCTGCCAAACCCCTGCTTTTAGGTAGAGAGAAATGTAGCTAAGAGATTAAAGTTAAAACCGGTGAGATTTACTTTCTAGAATCTCGAAATTCCCAAAAAGAAATTAAAAATCCCAAAAATGCATTTGTTTAGTACTCAGCGCTTTTTTCTTATCCTATAAAATTTTTGTTTGTGCATACTTTCTCCTTATAATTCTTATTTTCCTAAAACGGACAAATTCCAAAAAAATCAAAAAATCCCAAATTGGTGTTTCTTATTTTTGCTGTATTGTTTGTATTTTTCGCAACGTGGAACTAAGAGTATGGTGGATTTTTAAGACCATAGAGGATCTTACGATGGTATAAAAGATTATTTGTTCCTAGCTTTGGGATTTGAGAAAAAGCCATTAACCGAGAGCTTGGTATAAAAATTCCTCTATTTGGCAACGCTCTGTTCTCTTCAAGTAGAAGAATATTAAATTTTTTACTGCTGTATTATAAAACAAATATATATAAATCTTTCAAATAAATAAAGCTTAGATCTTCTTGCAAAATTTTATTTTAATTATGAAATACTCAACGTAGTTTTTTCGACAAAAGACATGGAAAAATCGAGTTTTTTAGGAATTTACATTTAAACTGCGTATAACTTTTGACTAGGTTACTTTTCATACCCTTCACATACTATGTGAGGGTGTATATAAGTTTGTAAATTCGTTTGTAATTTTTTCATTATTAATATCCGACCCTATAAAGTACATACATATACATATTCTTGATCAGCATTATTAGAAAAGTTATTGGAGCAATATCCGTCTGTCCGTAGTAAGTTGAAATACCGTTTCTGAGAAAACCATAATAGCTAGAAACTTAATTTAGACGCCAATCTCTCAGTTCATCGTGCGGACAGGCTGCTATTGAAATTCAGCAAAATCGGTTCACGAATAGCTGAGATATATCCGAATAACCATAGGTACCTCGGAAAAAATTTGCATTATGTATGGAAACTTTGAAAGAATTTTTTTATTTAAGGTAAATATACGGATTTGACTTAATCATATAGCATAGATATAGCGAAAACCAATTTCTGAAGAAATCAGGAGGTTTTATGAACTAAAACGCCTTTTTGCGCTCAGAAATACATACGGTAGTCAATTACCGCCGTTCTTTTGGACATCGAGCCATATATAGGCGAGATATAGCGAAAACCGATATCTCAAGAAATTGAACTTTTAGGTGAACTGGAACATGTTCCAACACCCAAATGAGCATGTGGTCGTAACAAATAGATATCTAAAAGCAAGAAATAATTTTTTTAGATATCGGTCCATACAGAGCCGGGATATAGATAAAACCCATTTCTCAAGAAGTCGGGTGGCTTAGTAAATTAAAACGCGTTTTTCTGCCAAAAAAACACATATCGTAGTAAACCACAGCTAATTTGACTTCAGTACATGTGTAGTCGAAATATAGCGAAAACTGGTATCTCAAGAAATTGAACTTTTCGGTAATCCTGAATATTTTCCCATACAAAAATGGGAGTGTAGTCATAAAAACAATCTGAAAGAAAAAAAAAGTTTTCGGTCCATATACAGCCGAGATATAGTGAAAACCGATTTCTTAAGAAATCGGACTTTTTGGTGAACCTGAGCACTATTTGGTAACAAAATAGAGCACTAATAGGCAAATATGGATGTCTGGAAGGAAAAACAATATTTTGGACATTGATCTATATGTAGCCGATATCTAGCAAAAACCGATTTCTCAAGATGCTAGGATTCTTGATGACGAATTCCACTGTGGTGGTAAAATATGGATATCTGAAAGCAAAAAAAAATTTTCCAAATATAGCGAAAACCGATTTTTCGAGAAATTTAACCTGCGTATGAACAAAAGCAATTATTGATAGAAAGTAGAAAATGCGGATTTAAAAATTGATTTTCAAGCATTTAGACATGTAAGCAAATTAAAATTATTTTTGGTACCAAAAAAGCATTTGCTTTTACTTAATATCTAATTGTGTGTACATGGACATTAGTTTTGTGAAGGATAAGATTCGGTACCGCCGAATATAGCTGTCGTATTTGTTTAAACTTGTTTTTCTTTGCATAATTGGAAATTATGTTCTAAATATGGAAAAGGAAGGATTTTGCAAATCCGACTAGTTTTGTCTTTGTTATTAGCGAAACAGTGGCAAGAACAGCCTGTGGTCTGATTTGGAGCGTACAGCTCCACTAACCTTAACGGTATAATGTTTAATTTAAATTAAGCAACGCTTCCTTTAAAATGTGTGAATTCTTATTACAATCGGACTAGCCGATTAGCATTAAAGCGCCTATCAATTAGAGAGCTTTCAGAACAAGCTTAGAGAGCAGAAATAAGGACTATAAAAGTTCAGTTACACTTGCAAGATTTTACGCATTAGAGAAAATGATGATCTCTTCAACATATTGCTTTCACCATCAGATCCACTTATTTTATCACAAAGATATGTTAGATCACAAAAGGATTTGGTAGAAAATAACTTTAGTTCTGAAATGCTAAGTTTATTAGATATTGCCCCAATGTACTTTGTAGAGAACTAACCATTAAAAGGTTCATATAACTCAAATATTTTGCCAGTATTAAAAGTTCAAAAGACAGTATTATATATAATAAAACAAAAATATTTATAGCTAAGTCATTTATTTATTTGTTTTTATAATTTACAAAGTAAATTTGCAAAGTATATATACACAATATGGGCCGAGTAACTGAGCACATATACCCAAAATGGTATTAACAGAATATTTTGGTTCCTCTGACTGACTGTTCACGACCTAGGCCTTCACATAGGAACTGGCAGCAACGTGGTTAACAACGAAATTCCTCAAAATAACTGCTAACGATACAGTTAATTGAGACAAATCAATCAACCAGTGCGAGTGAGACGCAAAACTTCTTAAGGCCAGCAACAAAACCAAGCCTGACCGTACTTAAAAATTACAATGACGCGAAAGCTGTTCTTCATCCCAGGCTGTTTGACGACTGATAGCTAAGCCATCAACATTAAAAATATTTCAATAACAAAACCTTTAACAGCATTAAAAAAATTTTAATAAAAATTATTATTATTTACAAAAAATTTTTATATGCACGTTATTCAATAGAATTATTATTTACCGATTTTGCCTATTTAAGCACTGAATAATAATTCAGCAGTTTAATCAGTTTTTCATTCTTATTATGGCAACATCCCACCATTTTTGTTTATAGTGACGCACAATAATATAACTATAAGTTTGCATCAATTATTTATAAATAAAATAAAAATGCAATAAATATTGAGAAAATTTTTAAATTGTGTTATGTTTAAATATTTTACGAGCATGCATTCAAGTAATCTGATTATTTGTCATTTGCTTATGCATCACTATATTGTAAATTTATTTATTTATGTTTTTTGATATAAAATTTAATATTTAGAAAACAAAATTCATGTTTTATATTAAAACTCATATATGCCATTTGATAAATGAATAGTGCAGCCATATAGCTTAGAGCTTATATGTGCAATTTATAATTTGTCACCTTTCAGTTTATGATTTAAGTAGATAGTGGTTTGTATGCAATTTATGTATGTACATATGTATGTATGTATGTATGTCTAGAACCATCTAGCAAGCCATTAAGTCCTCCTTTGATAGTTGACTCATTGCAAATACATCAGCCATCACTCCATCTCGCAGCTATGACTTGTATTTTCATCTAATATATAATAAAAAAAATATATTCCGCAGCATCATGTTGAATCTGAAATTTAGTTTTGTATGTACCTATTTTTAAATGATTATCGAGCTTATATCATCTTGATCCCAGTACTGTTACATGTTACTGAAATTTGTACATCAGCTAAAGTTGCACAGCCTCTCAAATTTCCTTTTTAACGGTAGACTTATTTAAATTGTATCTATGGTGTCCGGTAATTCAAATGGATTGGCGACGTGCAGTTGCCCGGCAATAGTTTCTAAAAATTTTAGGTACATCTTACCCATTCCGTATAACAAATGTATCACAGGCATTGTTACATACATAATTCACTCACAACTTCTTATTTACATACATACATACATTTATATTTATTTTTATTTAACAAACTTATTCAAAATCATCAAAATTTGCAATTTTGTGCAAGAGGATGAACTATAGTAATTAAATGTGACTTTATTAAACATTTAAATAAGGGTAACGGCTGTAATAAAATTTTTATTTTTCAGAACGTTATTAATTTACTATAAGCTAATTATCAATTTTGAATGCACATTTAGCCGTTTTTGCTTATTAACCTGTTAATAACCACAGCATCGCTTATGAATAAGGCTATAAATATATAAACTTTGTACAAAAACTATTTTTTTTTTATTTAATCAGAATTCCAATTTTTGCAACACCTCTGTAAATTAATTAAACACATGGTATACAGTTTTGCAGCAAAAGTTTACAAGTGTGCGTTTTGAATTATCTGAAAATTGCTGATTGAATTCCCTCAGGATTTTCCTTTTGGTCAGGTAAATTCTAGAGATACGAGTTTCATTATTGGTGTAAAGTGTAAAATGCGGATTGAAAACGCTTTTTAAGTATTTAGACACGTAAGCGAGTCAACAAATCCATTTTGGTGGCAAAAAAATTATTTGCTTTATTGAATATCTAAGTGTCTGTACATCGACGTTAGTTTTACGAAGGGTATTTAAGATTTGTTTTTGTTTTATTATTGCTGTTTTATTGTTTTTGTTATTGCTGTTATGTATTGTAAAACAGGTACACCACTAATAATAAAGAAAGACAAAATTATACTTTTCAAAATATTTAATTAGTGTATGCTTTAAATCATTATAGACAACAAATAAATGTTTTGTGTGATTCCAGTGTGGCCCCAGTATAAGGACTTCTTTATGCCCCTTATGCACAAATGCAAAATGGTAAACATTCATAACATTGCAATGCTTTTTCATAAAACGTTTCATGATAGCGAGATACCATGAAATAAAGTTATTTTATCAAAATGGGATAATTTTACGATATTTTAGAATTTTTTAGGGCATTTTACATTTTTCTGCGTTTTAGTTCATTGTATACAACTGGCAACACTGATCTGTAATAGCATATTGTTTTTGCATGAACTGTATTGAAATTTGTTCAAGATTGTTCGGTTTCATGTTTGTAAGTGTTCGTGAGCTCTTGTTTCAATGAATGCCCTTAGGTCAGTGTTTATCAAATTTTCTTCTAACGATGTGAAGACAGCTTAACAAATGTTTAATCAAACGCACACTGTCACATTTTTCCTCGTCATTTTCTTTGTAACGATGTGAAGCACAGCTTAACAAATATTTAACAAATTTAATTTAGTCATCGATTGATCTTCGATGTGCGCACATGGTGGAGTTTACTTTTTTGTTCATGTTTCAATTGAAATTATCATTCAAAATCGCTGTAAATTTGCTTAAAAAATATTATTAATTTTAAGCACATATAGAAAAATGTATAATTTCATGATTTAAATATTTTCCATGGCATATTCAATCCGTTTTGCAAATAAAAGTTTTTGAACTTTTATATAAAAAACTCATTAAAAAATCATACGGATTTTATATTTCATGTTTAATAGACAATTAAAATTATTTATTTTTTAGTCATATAAAAACCAAGAAAAAACAAGTTGTGTTTTGTTGTGTACACATACAACAACAACGTAAAAAAATTAAACAAGCGCAACACACCCTCTGCTTTCAATGGTTTTTATATGACTGAAAATACAATTTTGTGTTTCTATAGGCTGTGTTGCCGGCTTTTGGGTTTCCTTCACGCATTTGTTTATGTGTAGTTGCGTTTTATGTAAAGTAATTTTTGGGTAATATTTTTAATTTATGTACATTTATTATACACATAATTATATAAAAAATTTTTTATTTCATGTTATGAATCGAAAACTTGCGTTGTATATTTGCTTACAGAATAAAATATGTTTCGTATCTTACATATTTATTTCAAAAATTTATATTTTGTCATATTTCTTCAGAGTTTTTACTTAAATAAATAATTACAATATAATACATATATATATAATTTTTGTCAAGAATGTTATTGTTATATAAAAATAAAATGGCAAGCAATACAAAAAAATTTTAAATTAATAAACTAGAATAAAACTGATTTGAAAATTTTCTTAAAACCATTTTTAACATATTTGATTACCTCATCTATATTAATGTCACAAGGGCAACATTTGATCCTGATCAGAGATTCTAATTGAATATCGGAAAGTCTTTTTCTGTGCTTATACAGAATATTATTTAAACTAGGAAATGCAACTTCGCAATTGTATGTTGAGCCAAACATTGAAAACATTTATAAACAGATCTTTGAGATAATCCCAGCACTACGTGTCGAACTGCTGTTAGATGCCCCGTTTTCACATTATTTTAAATGTTGATATGCAATTTTTTACCTGCTTTTCAAAAATATTTTTAAATCATAAATTAGATAATGTTTTTATGCTAATTAAAGGTACTTACATCTTATTACCATTTTCAAAGCAAAACCTTTTTTGGCTAAAAGTTTTGTTACAGGTACAAAGTGGGCACAAACAATAAAATTGTTGGATATTTTTTTTGTTTTGTTAATTCTTTTCTAAATAGTTATAGCCATAAAAACATTACACAGCAAAATATTTGAAAAATTCTTAATTAATGAATATCTTATGTTGGTGAATAAAATTAGAAGTATCTATTCAAATTAAAATGTAAAAAAGAAAGTCCTTAATATCATTAACACAAGTCTAATAACAGAAAATCTGTTCATACAAACTGTATTTTTTCTTCAAGCAAATTAAATAAAAGTGTTTACGGCAAACAAATCATGTTTTAAAATTACACATTTTCTTAGAGATGCCAAATTCATAATTGGCAACACTTATTTATTTCTTGTCTTCGTTTTTCACCTTCGGCCTCACACGTATAGGGACACTAATACACATGTATTTACCCGCGGGTATCTTGATAAACACTGCTTAGGTTATTTTTTTTCTTTAATGTGGTAATGTGGAATAATTTTCTCATTTTGGTTATTTTTACCGAACTAATGTACATATATATATATATTGTTATACTTTTTAGAAACTAAAATAAAAAGCTGTGACTAAGATCACTAGTGCAGTTATCTGCTATGAATTCGCAATACTACTCACTTCTTTATATTCCTTTCCTAATGTTCTATTTGCTGAACAAAAGATAATGATGAAAGTTTTATTAACATCATTATTAAGTTTCATGTAGGCCTATTATATATGACTAGAAATACAGTTTGTGTTTTATAGGCAGTGTAGAGTTACAAAACTATCGATAGTCAGCACCATCGATATTTGCGATAGTGTGAAGAAAAATTATCGATACTATCGATAGTATCTGAGTTTAAAAGTGAACAGAATAAATTTGTATATGTGTACGTATACATATGTAGATATCCGTATGTGTACATTTTGTTTACACTAAAGCCAATTAATGGTTTTGTAATAAAACTTATATCATTTATTAATATTATTAGTTGTACCTAAATCTTTTTTTATTTTAATTAATAGCAGAGAAACATGTTTTAGTATAATATAAAAACAAAACATAGAAACTTTTAATCAACAGCGATCGTAAGGAAAACAGATCAGTAAAACCCTGAAAGAATTATTGGGCAAAGTTTTCGGTGTTGACGTGTTATTTTACGTTGAGTAAAAATACATAACTGATTTTTGTATGCAAATATATACATAAATAGAAAAATTTAGTTGAACCTGCTTTGAAAATGCTAGGTTTGTCAGCTGCTTCCCTCGTGTTGATCTGCAACTAACTGTCATTTTTCTTGTACCTCCTTTGACAGCTCGGCACCAGACCTACAAACAAATTACTTTTTCTTGTTGTACTATTGTAAGGAAAGGCCTTACGTCTTCGCAAAATCTAAAGGATATAATTAAATCTTCGCCGTTTACATTAGCAGTTTTGACATTTATGATTTTATTGCCAGAACAAAAAAGCTAAACTGTTAAGTAAAATGGAAAAAGAAACCAAATTTTAATGGTTTAGCATTCAGATGTAAACATGATTGAGCTATATACTGTTTAAAACAGAAAACAACAGCATTTATTAAAATTCGGGTTCAACAACTTTTTGTGTATATTAAATTTGTTTGTGCAATATTATATTTTCTTTTTCTTTTAACAGGTGTTAATCACAAGCAATAATTTAAGAAACGAACTTGAACCTGACAAACAAATTAATAAAAATGTATGATATATATAAAGGTTCGAATAATTGAAAACATACAATATTAATCAATCACAGGGTACAGTGGTTTATTTAAAAAATTATAAATCATGCAGGTATAGAAACTTTCAATTAATTAACTAAACAAACAAATAGTTAAAACTTAGCTGGCATAACTTTAGGGATAAGATTTATTCCAAAGTAATAACAACAACAAACATCTAAAAGTAATTGCTGGTGTTTAATAAAATGTAAATATGTATATACAGAAAGTAGTAATTGAGCTCGTGGCTGTAAGGTTTAAGCGCCACTACAAGAAGAGCATAGTTGGCACAAGTCCGAGTTCGTCCACGGGTTTTGATGATTATTGTATGAATATGAAACGGCTGGCTGTCCCTCCGCTAAGGTCGTAAATTTTTTCTTTCTTCTTTAACAGGTGTTAATCAACAAGCAATAATTTAGAAATGAACTTGAACCTGACAAACAAATTAATAAAAAATGTATGATATATATAAAAGTTCAAAACAGTTGAAAACATTTAATATTACTAAACTTATTTACATGTTTCACAAAGAAAATATGATAATAATTTAATGTGGCAAACTGACGCATTTTTAAAATTTAAGCTAAAAGCTATGATAAAACACCACAGACATAGGCATTCATACATAGACGTGTTTGTATGTTTATGATACTATTAATTAGATGGATGTATAGTTGGGACATCTGTGCAACTATTTTGAACGCACACTCGACCTTTTCGCTATTTAAGCATATATCAAGTATTGGTAAAGTTGACAGAGAGAAAGAGAAAATGTTTTCACGAGGAGAGATGAATTTTCTTTGAAATGTGAAATTTACTTTAAACACAAGAACGAAATCAACCCAAAAATACGCTTGGCCCAGTATCAATTTGTACGTTTTCCCATAATGTCTGTCAAAGAAACGAAACCATCGTTGTCGCGTATGCTAGAAAAACAAAGTAAAAATTCAAACAAAAAGAACAAATGGAAAACTTTATGGAAGAGAAAATTATGTTTATCACAAATCGTTATAAGTGAATTTAGTGTTAGAAAAGTGCAAGAAAACTTTATGAAAAAATATCGTTCTTAAAATATGCTATTGTAAAAACGTATTTGGTGAATTTTAAAATTATTTTTTTCATATACATCCATATAATTTACATGTGTATGTATATTATATGGCGTATACCATGTACGAACGTGTATGTATAGCAATGATTAAGTTTGAATGTGCCTGTGTGTACCTGAGAAATGTGTATGTGTGTTTATATGGGAACGTAGAATTTTCGCCCAAATAGATACACACACTAATTTTAGCCACACGTTTTATTCGAGAATAATGCGTGCAAATACATACATACAATTGTATCTATGTATATACATACAAGTTTATACGCAAACTTACACCATTATAATACACGCTGTTAATACATAACCAGTTTGTTCTTCCTCGGCAACGTAATGTCTTACTCTATCAAAACTCAAAAAAAAAAAAAATAAATAAATAAAAAGAAAATATCTATCAAAATATGTATTGCAATTAGAAACCCCACTACAGTTTATAAATGCAAACTTATAACACTTAGAATTGATTTTGGTGATTTAAATAAAAATTTTGGTGCAAATTACAAAACAAACGGAAACAATAAATTCTTTCATGGAAAAAAATTGTTGTGTTGCCCGAATATTCAAAATTCATGATACATACATACATACACACATATGTACATATGTAAATACGCAATTGTATTCTAAAGTAAATAAATACATAGTTTTTATTTTGTTTACAGGTCTCATAAGATTGTAAGATGATTTGTTCATATACAGATATACATACATACATATGTATGTATGTGATTGTTTTTTATATACACTTTGCTAAATTATGTTACTCGTTTAAAAGAAATTGCAAAATAACGTAAAAGAATGCACTTGTTCATCATAAATTATTTCTTCTCTCAGATTTTCCCCTTGATTTTTTATTTTTAACTTCCGATATATTTAAAGCGCAAGTACTGCTCTTTCGGCAAATTATTACCAACACAGCTGAGCGATACTTTTTATTCTCTTGCTCTCTTGCCAATACAATCTTTATTTTCCTGCTATCAGGTCATACTCTATTGTTAGTTTCCTGCCTGTTGCAATTGCTATGATTCCGTATCGTACAAGTGTCCTAATTGTTCGTTTTAAGTTTAATTTCTTATTTGTCTGCATGTAAGCATGGCTGCCATATTTGACAACTTTTTATACCAACATTTAAGTGTCAATTTTTCTATTCCGGTAAAGTTATAATTATATTAAATTTTTATGTATGTTTGTGTATGTATGTACATATGTATGATGATTCTAAACGTTCCGTATACATATTTCTATATGGCGTACTCTTCAAATAATTTATTTGTGTTAGTGCTTAGTGTACTGAATGAAAACAGCAGAAAAGAAATGCAAGATTTATAATAATCGGAGTT
>BGZK01003868.1:0-18535 GCA_005406025.1 Eumeta japonica
TCATTTTCACATTATTAATAAATAATATACAAATTTTCCAAAATTCAAATTCACTATTTTCATTTAATTTATTTAAGGATGATATTTTTTAAGAAAATTATTAAAGTAATGCCTGTATGAGTTCCGATCCAATCCAAGTCGCTGGTCACACGCGTAAACACGGCTGGAAGGCCAATGGCACAACTTAAACTGCAAACCAAATGACACAATACCACTAGAAAGCCCTTCGAATCTAAAACCAAAGGACCACCAGAGTCTCCATGTCAGGATGATACACCACCCGAGGTATTACTACAAATATGTGACAATGTAATTTTAAAATACAACTTACACCAGCTGTTGCTCGTCATGGGTTGCATGTGCACCCATCGTCACATGTACGGCCCCAGCCAGATGCTGTCGCATACTCATCTTCATAAGTAGAATACAAACAGCTGATCAGTGATGGTAATTGCACAATATTGATTGTAGTCGTTAAAGCAACCGCTGGTATTCTAATCAGGAATATGTCATTTGCGGTTTTACCATCCCATTCGGGATGTGTTATGATGTTGTTACGATCAACGGTGCATTCGAATTTTGGCTGAAAAGGAGCTAAAGCACATTTACAAATAGAACATCTACGTTACACTCCATTTGTTGTTAATCAAAGAACCACCACACCTGCACACTCTAAATTCTTCAGCTAATATTTCTAAGCCCACTTACGACCTTCTAGCTAAAGTCGCCACTAAATCAAGTATAACAATTTTAGTAAAGGCAAGATTAAATACTATACGAAACTGCATTATGACTTCTACTAAACCAGTCACTAAATGTTCTTAAAGAATATATAAATCTTATATATATAAACAACTTTAACTAAAGTTTTGTTGATTATTTAGGCCATTAAATTTAATAGGAATATTCGTAATTAGTTAATAAAATGTTCGAAGTAATTTCAACGAATTACAAAATGTAGATGTTAATATTTTACTCTTTTCAATAACACTGTGCTACAAAGACACTTCATTACAAAAAAAAAAAAGCTTGTAATAAAATAAGTCAGTTTGAAGAAATAGCTTTAAAAAAAATATCTTTTACAAATATTACCTTACACAAATGATACTTTGCAAAATAAAAAAACAAAAATCATAAAAAATATCTTACCAAATTTTTAATTTACATTTTGAATTAAATGTGTCCTTCATTATAAAAAAAACAATTTTAATCACATACTGAATATTATCTCTTTAAAATAATTATTTAAATTTAGAAAAAAAGTAGTATTGAAAAAAGGATACATTTAACAAATACCTTCAAAGAAGCTACTTTTTACGAGAAGTACCTAATAAAACAAAATAAATTTTTGAAACAACTTCTTTTAAAAATGTATGGCTTTCAAAGAAGTACGTTTTAAAATAGTATTTTTACAAAAGTACCTTCTAGAAGAAAATCTATATATTATACGTACACGCAAAAAAAAAAACATAGTTAGTGAATGGTCGCTGCGAACATTCTTGTTGCTATTTAACAAATATGTTTGCCCGAACTACTAATTTTTTATGGTCCTTATACAACTTGAACGCATATATTTTGTCCTTAACATTTTAAAATACACTACTATAATGTTATATGATAGTAAAAACTTAAAATGTTTCTCTGGTTTAGCTAAACATTTGAATTAAATGAAATTTATTTTCATGTATAAAATATGTGGAAAAGATATATTTATCAGCATAATTTGTTTTTGCTATAAATTGCATTCATATATACATACAAGGAATGTTTATAAAAATATATTATTCATACTTCAATTTGGTTTCGGAAAAAAGAAAAACGAGGCACTTTTTCAGAAAAGAACAATTAGAAGATGAATGACCTGGGAGTGTAAGAAATTCGTCAATTCACAAAATGTATGTATCTAAGTATAAACATCAAAATGTATGTACATATGTATTTCAATTTATCTATTAATATAAAATATCAAATTCAAGCATGCATATTTGTATATATGTGCATATGTTTTTGCAATTAAAACAAAAATTTTTAAAAGCTACGTGTTCCCCTGAAAATAAGAATATGTTTGAGACGCAAATATTAATGATAGTTTGCGATTCGGATTTTCTTAATCATGTTTTTTCTTTGCGTGTACGTACCTTTTAAAGCACATCTCTTTTGGACGTGTTGAAAAAGTACCTTTTAATGATGTACTTTTATTAAAGATACCTAACAAAATGAGAGTAACTTAGATAAAAATTTAATTTAAAACAAAACTACCATTTACAAAAATTTCCTTTGAATAATGTATTTTCCAAAAGTACCTTTCAAAATGTAACCACCTAAATATCTCAAAACAAATAATATTTAATAATATGTAGGTACTATTGACAGTAACACCTCTTTAAAAAAAAAAGAGTACATCAGACAGAAATACTATTTTAATAAACAGGTTCTCAAAAAATATTGCAAGAAAAAGTACTTCTCAAAAAAAAAAATCTACAGAAAATAGTTTTGAAAAAAAATACTTTTGGAGAAAAAATACTTTCTAAAACTTACTGATGGCTATTCTGAAATACGCGTCGATGAACTGAGTGTTTACATAAAAGCTAAAAACAACATTTCAAAAGTATCAAGAAATTGACATTGTATTTCATACAAAGTTTGCCGTTTACCAGTGAGAGAGACACACGTACTCAATCCTCGAGTTAATTTGATATTTCAAATGTACGAAACACACAAACAATTCTTCATATCTTGTCAAAGTGAAGTAAACCGTTAGATTTTTGCTGGCCAAATGTCAAAATAAAGAAAATTACAAAAATATAATTGTGCGCCAAAAACATTAATCGTTGAGTAGGCTTTGATTTTTTCCTTTGTTTTGAGTCATTTTGCCAATTCGCCTGGTGTATATTTTCTAAAGCGATTAACCGTAGTGAATTCGCCTTCACATTTTGTTTTTGTTTGCCATATAAATTTCACTTCTTCGACGCGTATTTTAGAATAGCCACCACTGTTAACAATAAAAATTCTTTTAAAATAACAAAAACATTTGTTAAATAATACAATTTTACAGATGCACAGTGTCATAATCGTAACATATATATATACATATATCATCTCTGCATTCCACATTAACTAAAAATGAGAATAAATAACTGTCAAACGTCAACGGAGCTTTAATTTAGGCTTGGAATGCGGAAAGAACATAAAATGTAGAATAGTTTTTAAGGAAAACAATATTTTACTCATTGTCTTCAGCCGTAACTCGTTTTATTTTATGGGTTAAGCTCTAAGAACATAATTTCTTTAAGTATGAACGGTAATCATATTATGGTTAAACTGAATAATCCCATCAATATCGAAACTATCTTTACTTTAAAAATATGTTCTGCTAAGCATATTGCTGTTGTTCTCACAAGCTAAAGTGTCCGTTAAAAGTTGTCATATTATTGTTGTGTGGAACCATACCATTACCTAAATTCGATTTCTAGCAGCCATATTATTGCTGTGCCCAGCCGGGCCATTATTTCCTACATCCAGGCTGTTATTTGCCAGTTATTAACAATAATCACATTTATTCAAAATGCAATCATAATATCGCAATTTCCAGCCACAAAAATTTGAATAGCAATAATATTACAAAATTATATTTTAATATTGTCGTTTCCATAGAATAAAAAACTTGTAAAAAAAAATAGTAAATTAATTTTTAACCTAAACTTCGTAATAATAAATAGTACTTTTTAAGTCTTAATAAACTAAATCTATAAGTGTAGTCAATAAAGTAAAATAATACACATTATTGGCATTTTTTATATTTTCTAATTACACAATTTTTACTATAGTATGGCTGGATATGACAATATTATGATATAATTCGACATTAACTGATTGCTGAAACCCCGATTTTAAAAGAGGTATGATTGACAGAAACAATATATGACTGTGTACGATAATAGCATGGTTACTACAGATACCTCTTTAAATAATATCGCAATTTAAGGTCATAGTATAAAAATACATGCGTTCATACCATTAAGACTTCGACTTCCTAGCACACTCATAGTTTGCTTTTCGTTATGTCTCATGATTTACAAAAAGACAAATTAGATGTAGCAATTTTTTTTTTTTTTTTAATATAATATTTATGTTCGCTGTAACCATGTTTTGACGGATAGTGACAACAAAATGCAACATGTATTTATGATAGTAAAAATATTTTAAGGTAGTTAAAAAATTTTTTGTTTATTACAACTACATTGATAATATACAGAACTTAAAATTGTGGTCTAAACCATACATAAAAATGTCTTTCCTTTGCCTGTATCTTAAAATATTCAATTACATTACCATACAATATGGTAATAGACAGCGTTAGTAACATTATATATGTAGGTGAATGTGGCCACATAATGAATAATATTAAACTATATCTGCAGCCATATCATGGCGTAACTTGTAACCATATTATGGTGCAACCTCACAGCTATACTATGTGTTTTCTGCAATGGTATTATATGGTTGTATACAACTATATATTTCAACAATAGTATGCTTCTATTAAAATATAATGATCACGCTCACAAATTGTTTCTGCCTGTGCTTAAAATGTTAAGAAACTCACCTATTTTATGATTTATGTATTTTCACAAACTATTTATATTTTACATATCTAAATAAAAGTAAATTTACAACCATCAATACTCGTGAACGATAAGATTATTTGAAGCATACGACGTAGTTTTTTAGATAATTTATGAAAAATGTGAAAATATCGTCAATGTGTGTGAGTGTACAATTCACGCAATTAAATTACGTAAAAACAATCAATCGTGAGCGTGACTACTGAATAATAATTAATAGTACTGAATAAAAATGTTCGGGAATGAAAATCTGTTTTCGGATACAACTTTAACAATTGATACCAAATTCGCTTTTCAAGAGGTTAAGCATGGACCTGGTCACGGTCAGATGCATTTCATTTTAGAAACGGTTTTAGTGACTTGGATAAAATTCTGCTTTCGGCAATTTCGGGAGATTTCGGAAAATCCACTTTATACCAACCTTTGCTATATGAAAAAAAATGGTTTATGAAAATGACTTTTAATAATATTGATAACAGTTTCCGGAAACACCAGATCCACAAGATATTACTTCATGCTACAAAATTTGCTGCCAAATTTGTGCTCATAATACGAAAGTTATTTCAGAATTAGTCAAGTCACAAGACAAAATTCGTTGTAACGAGGTTTGATCTCTCAGTAATAAATTTTATTCCTGTTTTCTTTAATTCTCAACATGCACTATTTCATGCATTTATTTCAATATGAAGGTGATTAATGGTGAACATATCTTATATTGGCCGTGCTTGAAATCGCAGGAATAAAAGACTTTTGTGTGCTAAAATGTGTGATAATGAGTTTGCAAGATCGTGAGTTCGAAGAGATAAAAAAGTGCGAGCGTGAACGTGTGAGTACATATTTGTCGTAATCGTGATGGGCATGAGTTAATATTACTCACGCACACATTTCTTATAAGCGTGTACAAAATTTCCAGTAGTAAATTACACTTTAGATTTAAAATATTTTACTGGATCGAATCTTTGAGGAGTTCCTTATAAAATTTTGATAATAAGAATAATAATAACCCCAACGCTGTTTTCGAGCTCTACAATATTAAATTCTTTAGATAAAGATATCAAGAGCCCATGGAGCGTACGTAATTTCGACAAGCAGTCAAAATTTATGGCTTTGGAAAACGTCCGCCATAAAACTAGCTGCAGTAAATTAAAAGAATTTTTTTTGGTTTTGATAAAGCGAAATAAACTGTGGCTCAACTCGATACGGCAACGCTTATCAAGCTTACTTATGATTCCAGAAGTACAGATTGTGAATTGATTCACATTATCACCTGCTATGAACAATGATCCGACTCAACGGTGCGAAAAATCCACGGGTATAGTAAATCACGCTATGGCGTCATGCCAAAGGCTGCAATTTTCATACACTCACCCGCTGGGATCGATATAGTCACCAGGAGTCGCTCTGGGACACCAACCACCTTGATACGTACATATATAAATATATTGTAAATTCCAGTAAACGATTTGCCATATTCAATTGAGCAGCAGTGTAAATACTACTAGTAGAACACCCCTGATAAGTAAAACTTGACAAATTTACGCAGAATTACAAGTATAAAAGCTTCACTGTAAAGCAAAGAAAGTCATCAGTCTCGTTTTTTCCTTACAACGTTACACATCATGAAATTATTAATTATTTTCGGTTTGGCATTGACTACGGCCTCAGCTTTCCAGATCGCATCGCGCAGTGTTGTAGTTCCGCTACTGGATCTTGAGGGCCGCATAACCAACGGCGATAAAGCCGAACCGGGTCAATTCCCTTACCAGGTGGGTTTAAATCTGAAAATAAATCCTTTGGTCTCTGCTTGGTGTGGCGGCTCTTTAATTGGCAGTCAATGGGTTTTGACAGCAGCCCACTGCACTGATGGTGTTCAATCCGTAACCGTTTATTTGGGTGCCACTGTGCGTACAGAAGCTGAAGTTAATTATACCGTGTCAACGGACAACATTATCATTCATTCTGATTGGGATAGTAGAGCTGTTCGGAATGACATTTCTTTGATAAGAATTCCAGAGGTTGAATTTTCCGACAATATTAAAGCTGTGAGGTTGCCTTCTTTAGCCAAGGCTTATTCCAATTATGCTGGTGATTATGTTATTGCTTCCGGTTGGGGCAAGACATCCGATAAAGCCACAGCAGTTACCGATGATTTGCAATGGGCTCGTATGCAAGTCATTACCAACAGCCGTTGTCAGTCAACCTTCGGTAATATTGTGACCTCTTCAAATGTTTGCGTGGACACAACTGGCGGTGTATCTACTTGTAATGGCGATTCGGGTGGCCCCTTGGTTTTGGAATCGGATGGCATTCAAATTGGTTTGACTTCTTTTGGCTCTTCTGCCGGTTGTGCCAAAGGTCGTCCAGCTGCTTTTACACGTTTGACTAGCTATTTGGACTGGATCAAGACCAACACTGGCATTGCTTATTAAATTTTAAGAAAAGTGTACCGAAATTGAATAAAGATAATGGCTGCAATTAAAATATAAAAGAAGAAAGAATTTTATTTTGCATTATTAATTTTTTTATTCTTCAAAATATTTAAAAATGTAAAAAAAATCAAGCATTCCCATAAATTAAATTATTGGCATGTTTGGGTATCAATATATATATATATATATATATATACATATATATACGTATGTATGTATATGAGCCTTTGAAAGAATAAACATGATGGAAGCAATCACAGACGTGATTGGTAAATCAAGATTCATCGTCGTCTCAAATATATTTTCATACTCAGAGAACAAACGCACTTTTGTTTTTATAATTTTATAAACGAACATACGCACACGCCGATGAAAGAATTTAATATTAATAAATAAATTTAAATACATACATATCTGTGGCTACATGGAAGAGTAGCTTAAGTCGAAAATTAAAGTTTTGAGATATCATCAATTTTGTGGAAATTTTATTCTGTTTGTTTTTTTGCGAATAATTTATGAATCAATATATTGGTAAAATGTTCATTAGAGAAGAAGGATGAATAGTTTAAAAAAAATATTGTTGAAGTTTGAAGATGTTACTCCTTTCTACTTAACCGCTTTTCGAAACTGAAATTTGCGTTGAACTGGACGTTAAGTAATTTAGGTGCTTCTAACTAAATAAAAGTATGTATTGTGCAGTTTGCAAACATGTTAGTTTTATTCAAGTTTATAAAAAGACATTAAAGAAGATAAGGTTATTATTTACGTGACAACATTTTGGTTTTTTAACGAAAAATTAAAAATAAGTTCTAAAATTTATAATATGATATTGTTGAAAATGAAACTTATGATTTATACAAAAACGTTAGCAGCCTCGGTTAAATCCGGGTGGAAGTCTAACATGTCTGCAGTATGTAAGTTTAAATAAAAGTCCTTGTAAATTTCGTCAATAAATGGCAACATATCAATTAAGTCTTGTTTCTTCTTTTGATTAATTGCAAGTGGTGAAAAATAGCATTGTTTTAAATTATTATATTTTTAATAGAGCTTATACCTCTTTTTATTAAATTAATTATTCTGAAAGGCTCATTTTCATCTAAGGAACTTTAGAGAAAACGGATCCAAATTCTTTAGTGAATCGTAACCATTTTATATCTGCCAACGTCATTTATTTTTTTCCATGAAAATAATTCCTTAGAATTACCTGAAAAACCAACAGTCCCATAAATTGATACCAGTCTCGAGGATGTTACTTTTTTCTTTTTTTCGATCAAAGCATGATCACTATCACACTCCATAAACGTATGATCATTTATGCTAATTGATTTTGCTGTGTCGGCTAATTGCATGAATATGGCAAACAGTGTTGCAACAAAAGAATTTTTATTCTGGCCAGGGCAGCAGTCACTATAAAAAATAACATGGTTCACAGAAAGTGGCAGGCTTTGTAAGTGTTGGAATAAACATGACGCTATCTCGTTGCCACCACGTTTAGCCAAAATTTCGTGCGACATATTGCAGAATGGTTCATTTGTTGAGCAGTCGTGCACAGTTAGATTGAAAGTCCACAATGGCCTTTTATAAAATGATACTGACGAATGTAACAATGGAGTAGGAAGACATTGTTGCAAATCAAAGGAAAATACTTTTAAATTTTTATCAGTACATATGATTCATAAGCTTGATTTGCTTGGTGATGGTGATCTGCTTGTTCAGTTTTTAGAGCATCAAGTGATTCTGCTGCTGAATTCGACATTTTTGTAGTCAACATATCACATTTGTGACATGTGTCTAGTTTTGTTTTTGAATTTAAATTCAATGTCAAAAATCTGAGAAAATTTGGATATTGCTATTGAGTGATCATAATTTTCGCAATTAAGCCTGCGAAGCTCAGCAATAGACAAATCGCCGAGCAAATATTTCTTGGACGTGTCACGTCGAGTATAGTGCGATTCATACGAAGGGAAGAATTTATTCCTTTGAAGCTGGAAGTCCTTAAAATTTTTCTCTTGCTACAGTTTTCAAAAACTGATTGCTTTCGCATTAAATCCCTTTAAAACATTCCTGACATACCAAAACTCGTTGACCGCTTATTTCCATATAATATTTTTATGCATTCATCCGTTTTCTTTCCGCATAGTTTTAGTTGAATGAATTTCAATTAGTTCGGCTACAAACTCTTGTCGCAATTGGTACGTTCCCAACTGCCAGTATCGTTCATGAATTACTTGTTGCTGTTCTGGTGTAAGTTTTTTTTTGCATTTATTTCGGCAAGGCACAACTTTGCCACTGCTTGAAATGTAAGATTTACCTTTGTTGCGCAGATTTTTTTCACATTTTTGATGTTGACGGAGCAGTATTCTCATCACTTCTAACTGGCTTTCCTACTTTATGATTTTTTTTTATCATATTATCATTTTTTGACTCCGTAATATACTACTTAGATCATTTATTTTACCTTCAGAATATGTATCGGTCGTATCCATTCGTTAATATAAATATTTGGATCTAAAACAGAATCATCGCTGTCAAATCCGAATGATTTTTCTTCACATTCCATTTTTTCGTGTATTTTTATATCCATACGGTACAACCTGGACAAAAATTGTTTCACGACTGACGCTTATGTTCAAGCTAAATCAATATTTCGCAAAACTAAAAACACTTACTTAAACATACAGTACCGTTACATAAGCTGTTCTGAATATTTATTTAATTATATTTTACAAAGTAAGTTTGCAAAGTATATATGCATAATATGGGTGTAACTGAGACCATATGCCCAAGATGGTATTAACAGAATAATTTGTTGGTTCCTGTTCGCGACCTATGCTTCACATAGGAAGTGGCAACGTGGTTGACAATGAAATTCCTCAAAATAACCGCTAACGATACAGTTAATTGAAACCAATCAATCAATCAACCAGTGCGAGCAAGATGCAAAACTCTTGAAGGCCAAACAACAAAAACAAGCCTGACCACACTTAAGAATTAATTACGATGAGGCGAGAGCTGTTCTTCAGCCCAGAGCTGCTTGACGACTGTTCTGAAATACTTGTTTTTTGTTTCTTTCATTGAAAAACATTTCGTCGAAAGAACTTACATTAACTTAACGGTATACAAAAATCGCATTTTAGTAAAAAAAAACTCATGTAAACATAAGTCCATTGAAAATAATGAGTATTTTTTCAAGGTTAACATTTATACAGCTTAAGTTAAGTTAAGCGATACCATTATATAATGAATGAAAAATCTGAATATACAAACAAATCTATGTGTACATATGTAAGTTGTTTTGATCAATGCATTTTTGATTCAAAACTTAAGCTTAAAAGTAAACATACATAACATTGATAAAAAACAGAATTTTCAACACATTTAAGCGCCTTTGCTTCTGCAATGCGCCAAAAGCCTTAACTCAATTCTCTCTTATGCCGACTTAAGCTACTCTTCCATATTGCCACAGATATATATATTTACATACATTTTACTTTCACATTTCTTTCGCAAATTACAGAAATTTGTTCACGCCCAGGTCTTCATCTTGGAATTCTTCACGTCTAAAAATTGGCTCGGTTTTCCTATCTTCCAAAACCAAATTGAAACTTGAGACTTGTTTGTATTTTTAACGAATGGAATTTGAAGCAAACACGAATTATGGTGATAAGCATACCTTTTCCATTTATTATACACCATCAAAAGTTTCAAATGCTCAGCTGAATCAAGGTAATTAAACATAATGGTAGTGAATTTAAAAGTGCTAAGGACAAAAAATATATGGTCAAGCCATGTTAGGACCATAAAAAATTAGTTGGAGCAAACATATTTGGGAAATAGGCACAAGAATGGTCGAACGATCATTCCATTACCACGTTTTTCTTTGTGTGAATGCATCAATTTGAAAAAATGTATATAAAATAAATCAACTATTGTAAATTGACGCGTTTATCAGCTGAATGCCATCTGTTAGTCGAAAGGTCGAACAAATACACTTATGTATATCGTTACCTTAACTGCCAACGAACTGCATAACCAAATTCGTAGTTTAGAATATATGGGATGTGGTGATCAAAAACAAAAAAATTCTACGGCCGTTTTTATTTATTGAATCTTTAAAAAATTAACTAAAAAAAATAAATATGCAAATCTTACTTCTCAACTATGTTTTCTTAAGTCCAGGGAGTGCTAAACAAGTGTTATCTTTTTACGCGTTCTATACTTATGCATATGAATTTAATCATGTTGCGAGCGAAAGGGTTCGTTCATATGGGGTTCAAGTTATTTGTCTATCTCTGGTTGCATACTACGAAATTTTAGGCATGTAAGGATCATTTAACACCTCGTATATTCGTGAGTTTTTAACCAGTACCAGGGAGCAGTTGAATGGTATGAAGAAGTTTAAATTGCCCCTTTTAAACTTCATTGAGAATCATATTATTGTTGGGTAAAATAATAAATTTTCTTAAAAAAAAAGACATCTAATTTTTCAAAATAAATAGCAATGAGAAAAATCATCTTTTGAAAAGTAAGTAACCAAAACATAAGAAAGTATTCGCAAAAAAAGTTAAATATAAACTAAAAATGTGAATATCTCTGAAATGGTTGCTACAAGTATTTTAGTTTAGACTTGAAATGCGGAAAGAGTACAAATGTGAAATTATTTTTAATTTTAATGTAGATTTTTATTATTGTTTTGCACAATGTGCAAGCATTTTATCTTCAGCCGTAACAATAAAATTTTTATAATAAAGTATGAACGGTAATCATATATGGTTAAACTGAATAATCCCATCAATATCGAAACTATCTTTCTTTTAAAAATATGTTCTTCTAAGCATTTGCTGTTGTTCTCACAAGCTAATGTGCGTTAAAAGTTGTCATATTATTGTTGTGTAAACCACACCATTACCTAAAGTCGATTTCTAGCAGCCATATTATTGCTGTGCCCAGCCGGGCCATTATTTCTCTCCATCCAGGCTGTTATTTGCCAGTTATTAACAATAATCACATTTATTCCAAATGCAATCATAATATCGCAATTTCCAGCCACAAAAATTTGAATAGCAATAATATTATAAAATTATATTTTAATATTGTCGTTTCAATAGAATAAAAAACTTGTAAAAATAATAGTAAATTAATTTTAAAACCCAAAATTTCCTAATAATAAATAGTACTTTTAAGTCTTAATAAACTAAATCTATAAGTGTAGTCAAAAAGTAAAATAATACACATTATTGGCATTTTTATATTTTCTAATTATACAATTTTTACTATAGTATGGGATATGACAATATTATGATATAATTCGACATTAACTGATTGCTGAAACCCCGATTTTTAAAAGAGGTATGATTGACAGAAACAATATTATGACTGTTTACGATAATAGCATGGTTACTACAGATACCTCTTTAAATAATATCGCAATTTAAGGTCATAGTATAAAAATACATGCGTTCATACCATTAAGACTTCTGACTTCCTAGCACACCTCATAGTTTGCTTTTCGTTATGTCTCATGATTTACAAAAGACAAATTAGTTGTCAAATATTAGTGGAAATTAATTAAACATTAGATGTAGCAAATTTTTTTAATATAATATTTATGTTCGCTGTAACCATGTTTTGACGGATAGTGACAACAAAATGCAACATGTATTTATGATAGTAAAAATATTTTAAGGTAGTTAAAAAAATTTTTTTTGTTTATTACAACTGTACACATTGATAATATACAGAACTTAAAATTGTGGTCGCAACCATACATAAAAATGTCTTTCCTTTGCCTGTATCTTAAAATATTCAATTACATTACCATACAATATGGTAATAGACAGCGTTAGTAACATAATATATGTAGGTAAATGTGGCCACATAATGAATAATATTAAACTATATCTGCAGCCATATCATGGCGTAACTTGTAACCATATTATGGTGCAACTCACAGCTATACTATGTGTTTTCTGCAATGGTATTATATGGTTGTATACAACTATATATTTCAACAATAGTATGCTTCTATTAAAATATAATGATCACGGTCACAAATTGTTTCGCCTGTGCTTATAAAATGTTAAGAAACTCACCTATTTTATGATTTATGTATTTTCACAAACTATTTATATTTTACATATCTAAATAAAAGTAAATTTACAACCATCAATACTCGTGAACGATAAGATTATTTGAAGCATACGACGTAGTTTTAGATAATTTATGAAAATGTGAAAATATCGTCAATGTGTGTGAGTGTACAATTCACGCAATTAAATTACGTAAAACACAATCAATCGTGAGCGTGACTACTGAATAATAATTAATAGTACTGAATAAAAATGTTGGGAATGAAAATCTGTTTTCGGATACAACTTTAACAATTGATACCAAATTCGCTTTTCAAGAGGTTAAGCATGGACCTGGTCACGGTCAGATGCATTTCATTTTAGAAACGGTTTTAGTGACTTGGATAAAATTCTGCTTTCGGCAATTTCGGGAGATTTCGGGAAAATCCACTTTATACCAACCTTTGCTATATGAAAAAAAAATGGTTTATGAAAATGGCTTTAATAATATTGATAACAGTTTCCGGAAACACCAGATCCACAAGATATTACTTCATGCTACAAAAATTTGCTGCCATCTTGTGCTGAAGACCCTCATAATACGAAAGTTATTTCAGAATTAGTCAAGTCACAAGACAAAAATTCGTTGTAACGAGGTTTGATCTCTCAGTAATAAATTTTATTCCTGTTTTCTTTAATTCTCAACATGCACTATTTCATGCATTTATTTCAATATGAAGGTGATTAATGGTGAACATATCTTATATTGGCCGTGCTTGAAATCGCAGAATAAAAGACTTTTGTGTGCTAAAATGATAATGAGTTTGCAAGATCGTGAGTTCGAAGAGATAAAAAAGCGAGCGTGAACGTGTGAGTACATATTTGTCGTAATCGTGATGGGCATGAGTTAATATTACTCACGCACACATTTCTTATAAGCGTGTTTCCAGTAGTAAATTACACTTAGATTTAAAATATTTTACTGGATCGAATCTTTGAGGATTCCTTATAAAATTTTGATAATAAGAATAATAATAACCCCAACGCTGTTTTCGAGCTCTACAATATTGTTCTTTAGAAGAGCCCATGAAGCGTAATTCTACAAGCAGTCAAAATTTATGGCTTTGGAAAACGTCCGCCATAAAACTAGCTGCAGTAAATTAAAATTTTTTGTTTTGATATTTTGATAAAGCGAAATATACCGTGGCTCAACTCGATACGGCAACGCTTATCAAGCTTACATGATTCCAGAAGTACAGATTGTGAATTGATTCACATTATCACCTGCTATGAACAATGATCCGACTCAACGGGGTATAAAACCACGCTATGGCGTCATGCCACAGGCTGCAATTTTCATCATACATCTCGCTGGGATCGATATAGTCACTCAGGAGTCGCTCTGGGACACCAACCCCTTGATACGTACATATATAAATATATTGTAAATTCCAGTAAACGATTTGCCATATTCAATGTGAGCACTACTACTAGTAGAACACCTGATAAGTAAAACTTGACAAATTTACGCAGAATTACAAGTATAAAAGAAAGAAAGTGTCATCAGTCTCGTTTTTCCTTACAACGTTACACATGAAATTATTAATTATTTTCGGTTTGGCATTGACTACGGCCTCAGCTTCCAGATCGCATCGCGGTGTAGTTCCGCTACTGGATCTTGAGGGCCGCATAACCAACGGCGATAAAGCCGAACCAACACCTCCTTACCAGGTGGGTTTAAATCTGAAAATAAACTTTGGTCTCTGCTTGGTGGCGGCTCTTTAATTGGCAGTCAATGGTTTTGACAGCAGCCCACTGCACTGATGGTGTTCAATCCGTAACCGTTTATTTGGGTGCCACTGCGCGCCAAAGCTGAAGTTAGTTATACCGTATCGAAAAACGACATTATCAATTATCCTGATTGGAATAGTACAAATGTTAAGAATGACATTTCTTTGATAAGAATTCCAGAGGTAGAATTATCCGACAATATTAAAACGGTGAGATTGCCTCTCTTTAGCCAAGGCTTATGCCAATTATGCTGGTGATTATGTTATTGCTTCCGGTTGGGGCAGATATCTGATGAGGCCACAAAAGTTAGCGACGATTTGCAATGGGCATGCAAGTTATTTCCAACAGACGTTGTAAGTTAACCTTCGGTAATATTGTGACCTCTTCAAATGTTTGCGGGACACAACTGGCGGTGTATCTACTTGTAATGGCGATTCGGTGGCCCCTTGGTTTTGGAATCGGATGGCATTCAAATTGGTTTGACTTCTTTTGGCACTTCAGTCGGTTGTACCAAAGGTCATCCAGCTGCTTTTACATTTAGCTATTTGACTGGATCAAGACCAACACTGGCATTGCTTATTAAATTTTAAGAAAAGTGTACCGAAATTGAATAAAGATAATGATTGCAATTAAAATATAAAATAAGAAAGAATTTTATTACGCATTATTAATTGTTTTAATTTTGCAAAATATAATGAAATTTAAAGAAACCAAACATTCCCATAAATTAAATTAATAAGATATTTGGGCATCAAATGCCTATATCTCTATATGTGTTCGTCGATTCAACTACACCTTACCTTTATTATTCATATATATTTTATTTTTTATGAATTTCCTTAAAGCATTTCAATATACATATGTATATAGATATTATTTGTGTCGTCTATATGTCAACAAATTCGTGAACTTTTAAACGTACCAGGAGCAGCTGTAATGACAGTCCACTTTAAAGTAGATGGAAATCTAGCAAATAACATTTTAAATGAAGTATAAACTGGAACTATATTATAGTTAACAAAAATAATTTTCTAGTCAAGCCTAAGCTTGTCATTTCAAGGACTATACAACGGTACCTAGTAATCATGTGATTATTAAACTTTATCATTTTATTTGTAAAATTACATGAAAAATGTTAATCTGAAATTGATTTCGATGATTCAATTCAATACTAATATTATTATATAATAACATACTGTTTGCAAAAAGGAATTTGGTGGTAACCATATTATCAACAGATGTTATTATTAAATCATTATTAAACATATTATTTTAGATTTTAAAATAGCCGTGTCAACAACTACTTTAATATAAAATTGACTTGTACTGCGAAGAACAGGAGTTTTCGAAACGTATTTATTACATTTTCAATTGCAAGCATTTCAAAACTAAATAAAAATCCCAATCAATTTCTAATATTTTCCACTATGCCTCTTCTTTCCATCATTTCATTGCATTATTAGAAGTCAGTTAGACGTTGGATTTCAACACGGGCGCATCTGGACAAATTCTGACAGTGTAAAGTTTAGAAAATATTTTGTATGGTAGTCCCCATCAGAAAGCGATATAAGGTATTCCGAAAAAATATCGAAAGAAAAAGTAACAGGGTAGTGAGTCATACATATAACGAACCAAATTTATCCTGGTATTAATAAGGTGACTGAATAAAAGAAATAAATAAAAAATTTTTGTACAGAAGCCCACTTAAGGTCCGATTATCCCTTGTTGGCGAAGAAAATGAGTGGAGGCTGGTTTATAAATCTCTTTGGCACAGGTAATCCTCTAGGAGAAAAATATACAAACACATTTTAGATTCAAAGTGTCTTTCAGGAGGGGATATAGGTGGCTGACATATCTAAGCACAATTAGCTCCATTTTACTCCCCAAGGAGAACATGACTTGCCTTGACGTCATGCTATTCTGTTGCTGGGGTGAGTACTTACTTATTTTTCAATAAAGAAAAGAACTGAAGTTCTATCGATTCTCATTTATTTATTTATTTATTTTTTCATCGAAATTGTGTAGATTCGATGAAGATGATTTGAGCCGGCTTGCCTGTATGACCTAACTTGACGGAGGCCAAGTCCAAGAATATGATTTACCACGCCACAGCAACATGCCTGAGCATACTTTGTTACTACTACGATAGAAATTTCCTATCGTATACCTTTCCTAGGATATGTATTGTTACGAATTTTTAATTTTATAGCAACAATTATGTTTTACACTTTGATTTCATAGTAATCAAAAAGTACGGTTAACATTAACCGTGAACCACGGAGACATTTGCAGGAGATTATCATAAATTATTCTGTCTAATCGAACAATGAGAAATTGCGAAAAGTTTATCGAAGCTATGATCCAGAAAGTAGCGAGCCATCTTTTTTTTTACACAAAACTGCAAAGCTTTTCTGCTTGTCTGCAGTATAGAACCTGCGACTTCGTGACTGCTGAGCTGTTGAGCAGGTGTTCTATCTGCTCAACCATCGAGGCGCACAATCTGGCAATGCTGAGCCAAGCATAAATAGTGGGCAATTTTAACTTCAACAAGAGTTAGTTAAATAATGTGTGTTTTTACTTCATTTGCAGTAAAAGGAATCCGCAAAATGTTTTGAAAAGTTTTAAACGTAGCAATATGTCTATGAAATGTATTCTTTAGTGCAATGATCCAAAAGCACTCATCCTGTTGATAGGCCGAAGTCAACAAGGAACAACCAGCCGTACATATAAATATATAACAAACCATCTAAGAAATTCTTTGAAATTTATGATTTGAATACACGACCTAATTATATTCAAATGATAAATAAAAATCATTTGCAATTCCACACACGTGTACCCTTTATTTCAACAGTATCTGATACGCTCTAACCGACCTCAGTTTATATTAATTTCTTATCAATTAGTTAAGACCTGGCGCTTTCTTGTTAAATTCGAACTTCTTACCTACGACCTACTAGATTATTGTTATAGCAAGATAGATAAGATAGCAAATAGCCTGAGCTGTCCAGCATCGAAATTTGTCTCTAAACCGTTTTAGAACTTAATCAAAATTCTAAAAACAACAAAATATGGTACAGAACATTTCAGAAATATGCTTTGGCTGTCACACTGTATAATTCGATATTGCGATCATGTTGCTCTTCTTACAATGAATACAAAATATCACATTTTACTCATTGTCATTTATTTAAAATTTAAAAATTAAATGTATAAATAATACCCGTATGATAGTAAATCCATTCCAAATAATTTACCAAACGAACGTATCCAGTCGGATAGCCTAATTCACAGCCCGCCAGCGACAGAAAAGAAAATGTTCCAATTAAAGTGCCATCATTTTCCGACACCAAAGGACCACCAGAATCACCAAAGCAAGGCGACGTCCCATCCGGAGTTGCAACACAAAAACTGGTGCTGGGCAAAAAAGAATATGTTCTTCTACAAGCTCTATTAGAAATGATTTTTAAGCGAGCCCACTGTAAATGCACTGTAACAAACGGATTATCGTCGAAAGTTCTTCCCCAGCCAGAAGCAATAGCAAATTTATTGCTATAAAATTGGTGCAGTCTATCAAAAATTGAAGGCAATTTTATAATTTGAACCTTTTCACTTAATACAA
>BGZK01003869.1:0-18527 GCA_005406025.1 Eumeta japonica
TCTATTCTTCATTTTCTTCACTCAGTGCAGAGCTTTTGGTGTCCTTTTCTGGGAGTTGGTATAGTTCATCCATGGTTTTTCATTCACATTTTGTTCTGAGCTAATGTGTCCCATTCCTCTTGGTTCCTATTGTGATAACTGAAGTCTTGTCGAGCTTAATCTTCCCATGTATAAATAGGACATCCAACTTTTTCTCTGTTGTAGTATATCTTAGAACAGAGTTAAGTATGTGGGATTGGTCTCTTCTTAGTAGATGACCGTAGTAACATATTCTTCTAACCTTGATGATTTTGGTGATTGTTTTTTCCTTCAAGGATTTCTTGTGTTTTCAGTTTAGATTGATTTCTTGCGACTTGTAACATATCTTTCAGGATCTCTCTTTCCTGGATAGATGGATAAGTGTATAGACATCGTTGGATTCTCTTCCTGACTCCGAGTGTGAATCCTAATATACTGTAAGCTTGTGATGTTATTTTATCCACATGCTTTGTGAAGTCAAGTTTGTTATACACAGTCATGCCCAGGTCTTTTACTGAACTGAATGAGTTGGTGTTGATATAACGAAATTGGCGAAAAAACCTAGTTCTGCAGCATATATAGTCAAAAAAATTTAATGGCTTACAAATGAAAGCACTGCGATTAATTTATTTTAATTCTTTTATAGACTCATGACCTATAGAATTTTATTTTAGTCATGCAACCAATATAAACACAGTTTTGTGCTGAAGCTGGCTATTCATGCTATTTATAACTTGAGACCAACAGCATCTCTTGGAAAATTTAAAGAAATTAATATTTTAACTCTATCGTCACAAATACATATTTGAAAACCTGGCATATGTCAAAAGAAATATAAAGTCATTCCATAAAATGAGCAGAAACATTCATAATATTAACAGTAGACATAGAATGACTTTACTGCTCATAAAACCAGTCTCAGCAAAGTTAGCAAATAATTTAAGAGGCAATGTGTGCGCTTTTATAATACGGTTCCAATCGAAATTTAAAATTTGACATTTTATGAATCTAAAACTTTCATTAAAAAAGAGTTATGCAGTAAGGGTTGGCCATGATGTTGTATCTGAGTATATGAACGAAAAAACCTGTGGAACTGACAGTTCGATTATCAGTTTGTTTCATGTAATTTTGAAATGTGCTAGTTTTATTAAGTATCTATCGTGTGATCCTTAAACAAAACCGAAAAATGAATCAGCATTCAGAATGGGTGTTAATGTTAATACCAAAAGAATACCATAATGACATATTTCAAGTGTAATTCTTAGTACCTACAAAACAAAGATATTTTTGATTTGACTTAATACTCACTATTATGATATTTTTAATATATATTTTTTAATTCTTGTATGTAGTACAAATTAATTTATCTAAATTCTATCAAAAATATATTTAGTAGATTTGTGGATCAAAAATGATCTTGCTAAGAATACTTTTTTTTTTTGTATTCCTCCCCGTGCGAAGGGTAAGGAATGCAAAAACCCGTTATGAGCAGTCCATGCGCTCGGTCGCGTAGGCCCTTAAATCACTGAATCTAAATTTAAAACTCAAAAAATGACCTATAACCGTAAAGACGAACGTAACATAACTGAATGAAATTCGAAATTGGATTGACTATCAATAACAGAGTTTGACCGCTAATCTTGATGCCGAGCAAGTCCCTCCCCAAAGACAGCTGCTGGTCAGCATGTGGTCGCCCTCATGTAGTTAATGACAAACCATTTATGTGTGTAAAAGACATGAAATAACTAAAATAGCGATCGGTATTTGAAGAGTGAACCTGTGGAAGCGCAAGAGCAGAAACCGTGCGCGGGCTTGACGTGCAGACGGTGCAGTAAACCCGGAGTATATCACCGGAACGAATGCAAACGTGACATAACTGTCGCCGCTCTCTGTGTGGCACCACACACATTCAACACACGCGCGGAGCCCGACACTCCGGAACGCGGCTTGAAGGAACACTACACGTGGTATCACACTACTAAACAATGGTCCGGGTGACTGGACCGAAGGCGACCGATCGCGACGGAGGAACAACCGGAACTGTAATAATACCGTCATGTTATAAGCTTAACAATCAAAGAAGATAAAATATAATAAAAAAAAAAACTTGAATAGTACACGTACTTTTAGTTTAACTGAGCGAGAATGATATAGATCCTGATGCAATGTTTCAGGTGGATTTTGTTCAAATGTACTATTTAAGGATATCATATAGTGTATACCCTATACACTAGTTAAAAAAATATTGTGTTCATGGTAAAAAAATTCAATTTATTACAACTTAGTGTTTAATAAATCATTTTTTTTTTTCAGCAGCGAGAGATAGCTCTGCTGCAGCCAGTCAACATGTCACTTAAACCGCGCTTCGTCGATTTCCAAGAAACTTGGGAAATGCTGCAAGACACGGTGTGATTGATTGCAAATATCAATATTACTTTTCACATGATTGCATTGATTGAAAGATGTATAAGATGTTTATGAATGCAATAATATAAACAAAGCTGTTTGCTTAATCATCATCAAATGTTTTAAAATACACTGTTTATATCATGAGGATATTCTTTACAAGTATCAAAATTGGTTATTAATTAAAGCCTATTAATGGGATATTTTGCAACAATAGTCTTTACAATATTAGCTAACTTCTTATTCCATACTAAGAAAAACGTTATGTTGAGAGTTGCTTTGTAGTTGAAATAATACTGGATATATGCACAACACTAGTTATTAAACAAAAGCAGGGCTAGCACCCCTATGTTTTTCATGATATACATCTCCTTGTCAAGTAATGGTCTTACCTTACATTAATTACTATCTAAAATAGTGTTTAATGCTAATTTTAAAAATATAACCATGGTCTTTTAACACATATTCTTATTTTCTTGATAATCATTCAGTTTTTACATATTTAACAAGAGGCCAATCAAATTAAATATAATTATTAGTATGTCAACCTTGTGTACCTTTTGAATGAATGGACCAAATGGAATCGAGTTTGAGACATTAGAAAGGATCTGACTGATCTAGACTTCCTGAAGATTTGATATTAATAAATAATGTAAATTTTATAAAGTCTCAAAATGCATTTGAAAAACGTTTTTAAATAGTTTTAAACCATTATTCAATCAATTTAAAAATTTGATTAGCACTGTTACTAACAAAACTATTGAATGCTATAAACTATTGAAATTGGTTCATTTTTATTGTAAAATATTGTGTACGAAAAGTTCCTTAAAAATATTTTTGTAAATACTTTCAGATTTTTAAATAAAGTATTGTGCTTAAAAACCTGTATCAAACATTGCAAATGTCATTGAAATCGACTAGATTAACAGAAAATTATCATAATAAAATAAAAAAAAATATTTTCAAAGTAATTTTTAGATTTTTAACTGATTGTTTTTTGAAATCTTAATAATTTTTGAGCTCATGGAAAATGTCTAGGCCAAACGTCCTGTTCAAATCCATTGTTCCATAAAAAAACCCTTAACAAAATATTTGGAAGATAATATTAGGTCATATTTTAAGACTTATAAAGGGCAAATGAGCATGCGAGCTATTGGGAAGTAGATGGACACAATTTTTCATAATGATAATACTTTCAAGGAAAACAATTTGGGGTTTGAAAATTAAGTGTTAATTAATTAAACATGTTAATAATTAATAATGTTTTTGTGGTTTTCAAGCACTATTGCTCAAAATAATGTACTAAGTTTTGGAGCTGGTCTGCAAGATTATCCATAACCCACATTTTTTACAATAAATTCATAACTTGAATTGATTTTTCAAGCTTAGCACTTTCTTTTCATAGTCACTTGTAGTTTATTTACTAATTGTTGAAAGAATAATGAAACGCATAAGCATCTTTACATTTTAATATGTCTGTTTTTTGAAGAGTATTATTCCATTGATTAAAAATTTTGCTTTGTTATTTTATTTGATTCTCATATTTACTAATTCAGAAGATGAAATGCATTTGCTTTACTTGTAGTGTGTTGATTTCTTTTTCATGTAATATATGAAATGTCAAATAATTATATAACATACATATAAAATACAGTAAAAATTTTAAATTTCATTGATTACAACACTATATAATCAGTTTTATAAAACATTATAAAATATGTGGTCTGTGTGTAGATGCGGCGGGTGGTGTGCCTGCAGTCCGTGGATCGTGCCGTGTGGGGTCGCTCCTTTTCACTGGTATACTCGCTGTGTGTGGCGCAACCCGAACCATTAGGTGACCGTCTTTACTCTGAGACGCGCGGTTTTGTAGAAGAACATGTACGTGGTCTTCTACGTCGTGTCGCCGCGTCCGATACAGTTCCTCTAGGCGACCCCGATGATGGTCTACTTGCGAGATATGCTGATGCTTGGGCCGAGTTTCGTCAGGGAGCAGTCAATCTTAACAACATGTTTTCATACCTTAATCTTCAATTTGTCAATCAACATAAGGTAATTTCTTTGAATAATAATAAAGATATATATGTTTTTTAATCCTATACTTAATGTAACATACAATTATACATTCAGCCTACAGATGCTGAAATAATGTATGGATCAGCTGCTAGTGTTGAAGGTGGCGAAATAGGCGAAGAAGAAGCTGGAGCTGAACGTATTGCTGGTGAGGACTCGCGCCGCCTCGAAGTCGGTGAGCTGTGCTTAGCTGCCTGGGAACGTCTGCTATTACGACCTTTAGCACAGCAACTTACTGCACGTCTCGTTGCTGCGCTGAGCGAGGCACGGTGGAATCCTCCTCCATTGGATTCGGAGCGATCACGTTTGTTACGTGCTCTCATTAGCAGCGCTGTCGAGGCGCGCGCTGCTCGCGCAGAACCTCTAGCACTGTACGAGGAAGTAGCGTTACGTCCGTATTTGGAAGCTGCAAGCTGCGATCACGAACGCGCTGCTTGCGAACTCTTAGCTGATGGTGATGTATCACATTACATGCGACATGCGCTCGAAGGGTTACATCGAGAATTACGACTCGCCGATGCCTTTTTGCATCCTAGCTCTAAAGATGCGGTGCGTTCTTGCTACGAGAGTGCCGCTGTTGCGCCTCATTTACTGGCGTTGCATGCACATGCCGAGCCTCTGCTTCAGGCGGCTGCCGCTAGTACCGGCACCGACGCTGCCGAACGCAGAGATGATCTGCGTCGCCTTTATGCACTACTCCGTCCACTCGGCCCTAACGCGCTTCGCCCTCTCGTGGATGCGGCGCATGCACATGTGGTTCGCGAAGGCACCGCCATGCTAGGGCGTACTGTTGCCGATGATGCCCACACACACTTTGTGGAATCAGTACTGGCGTTACAACGGAAATATGCTCGCCTGTTTGCAGATGTGTTTGATGGTGACCAAGCATTCTTTGCAGCGCTAGACCGCGCTTGCAGTGTATGTGTGAATGCCCGCCCAGAGCCTCATTTGCCACCTCGTGCACCGGATTTGCTTTCACGCTATTGCGATTCATTACTTCGTAAACGACCTCCCGGTGCTGGTAATCCGCAACTTACTGAAGCCGAAGCCGAAGAGAAATTATCGGCGGCTATCATCGTATTCAAGTATGTGGATGACAAAGATTACTTTCAGAAGTATTATGCGCGAGCTCTTGCTAAACGGTTGATTCAACAGGCTTCTGCTTCCATGGAACAGGAAGAAGCGATGATAAATAGGTTGAAGGCGGCGTGTGGTTATGAATTTACGAATAAATTGCACCGCATGTTCACGGACGTGGCATTATCGGCGGATTTAAACGCCAAATTTCAGTGGCACGTGCGCAACGAGGCGAACGCGGCGGATTCAGGTGCTGCACACTTATATGTACAGGTGCTACAGGCGGGGGCGTGGCCCCTAGCTGGGGCCCATGCTCAGCACGGGGCCACTCATCCGCCGCCTCTGCCGCTGCCTGCGCCTCTTGAACGACCGGCGCGTCTTTTCGAACAATTCTACCGTGCCTCGTTCAACGGTCGCCGGCTCGCGTGGCTGCAGCACTTATGCACGGGCGAGTTGCGCACCCGATATACGCCACGCTTCTACCACATTACGGCTACAGCGACGCAGTGTGCTTTGTTATTGAGCTTTGATACAGTTGACGAGTGGAACGCTCGCGAATTGCGCGATTCCCTGCAGCTGTCACAGGAGGCGTGGTTGCGTGCGCTACGACCTGCAGTCGATTCTGGTCTACTTATTTTGATAGGCGATGCAGATCCGCCCGAATCACAAACAGAAGAGGCGCGAGCCACTTTACGTCTCAATACAGCTTTCTCCTCGAAACGCACCAAACTGCGATTGGCATGTGCGCCACCCGCGGCTGGAGCGACCGCGGCGACTGGGACGAGCACCGCTGCTACCACCGCAGTCGCCGACTGTGACGACGATCGAAAGATGTTTTTACAAGCGGCGATCGTCCGCGTGATGAAGCGTCGTAAAGTTTGTGCACATAATGAGCTTCTGCAAGAAGTGTTGGTAGCTGCGCGCGGCTTGTTCTCGCCGTCGGTGGCGCTCATAAAGAAGTGCATCGAAGCATTGATTGACAAGCAGTATTTGGAGCGCGCCCCCGCACAGCACGATACTTATAATTACTTGGCCTGACCGGCTGCCTCCGCCGCAGCTGCCTCGGCCGACGATGACGCAGACTCTGCTTAAACTTGCTGCAGTGAGGTGTGCCTACAATTTTCTGCCCAATATACAATATTTGCTACTAATATTTTCAAAATATTAGAGATTTAGTTGATAATTGACCACATTGAAATTCCCTGTTAGATTATATTAAAATATTATATTGTCAGTATGATTTAAATAATGTCCCGTCATATCTATCAATAAATATTTCTTATTATATAAATTCATATCAATCCATAATTATTTTCTTTCACTAAATTGCCTCGGATTTTTAAATTATTTCAAGGTTTAGGTATTCGTGGATTTGATTACCACATTTTCCTAGCTCTATAACTTTTTTTTTGTATGTGATTTTAGATGAAATCTCATGTATTTTCGTCTATTATTGAAATTGACCATATTTAGATGCCCCTGTTTTTTCTGTGGAAAATTTCTCTTAGTCTGATAAGTTTGATTCAGGACAAGAACAAACCTGGTATGATTTTCTAAAATAGTCTTTTCAGTTCATTAACCATGTTATTTGCAATACTTTTATTTTTGTTAATGTAATGTGTAATGAAGAAGTTAGTATTATTTGTTCCTCAATGTATTGTATGTTATAATGAGTGTTATTAGTATAATATAGATACAAATATGTAGATTATAATATGTCCAACTCAAATAAACGTGTTTGTTACATTTTATATTTCATTGAAAATTAAGTTTAAACATAATTTGTAAGTGCTGTGACTATAGTGAATTCTTTCTACTCTGCTATTTGTTTATTGCAGCTTCTACCATTTGACCATCTTCTCAATTTTACAAATCGTAAATCTTCTTTCTTTTCTTTTCATTTCAATATAACTTTTCAGAATGAATGATTTTAGAAATGAAATGTAACTAAAATGGCCTTTCCTAACTATCATAGAAATAGTGATTCCCAAAGAAGCAAAAAAAAAAAAAATGAAACTGTTGACCCTACAGCTCATTGAAACTTTCCGTTATGATACTTACATAAATGTGTTTTTGAGCTTTCCGAGTTAAAAGTATTATCTATGAGTTTTTGAGCCAAAATTTAAAACAAGTGGACCCTTCAGGCCATCTCTGAAACTTCTTACTACTTTCAAGCTCAAAGTGTTAAAAATAAAAAAGCAGTCAATTATTGAGCTCATCATGCTCGTAAGATCGATTTTATTGCGTTTTCAAACTGTCTCAACTCAAAAATAAAATTTTATTGTTTTGAGTTCTTACAAATTAAAAAAACGTGTGCTGTTCACACGCGTTAGAAGTGAAATCTTCAGAGAATTAAACTGCGATAGAATGAGATGAATTCAGGTGTGGGATGATTGTAGGGTATGTTTATTTGAATATCGGTATTGAGTATTATTATATATCAGTTATTTTAGGTTTTATTATTTAGACTTGTTGTTTTCAATTTCGACAAATGAAAATACACAGGCGCATATAAGCATACATATCTCTTTAGCTCGCATTATATCATCTCATATTTTATCTCATTCTCTCGCAAGGTAAATTCTATAGATGTATATATTTGTCTCCTTTTCCTGTCGCTTCTTTAAGTTTCAAGTCACAACGGCGCTAAGGAAGTTTTCACTTCAAAAATTTATGTATTAAAAACCCCAATTATTATTTTTTATTTTTCTACTACAATGTCCATGGAACACGTTTTTCGATTTTCATCTGATTTATGGCATTCAACGTAGTGTTTAGTGTTCTGAGCAAAATGCCAAAACGGAATTCTTATAGTTTCGTCATGTTCGTCCATATGTCAGGCATTTTATTCAAAAACTACTAGAGGTATATTGATGAAATTTATAGTGTAGGTGACTTGATTAAGCTGCTACTTTGGTAGTTAAACAACAAAAATGTTTCTAGAGGAGGCAGTCCATATATGTAACAGAAGCTGAAAACAATTTTCAGCAAACGTCAACGTGTGGCACATATTTTGACAGTTCATTTAAAAACATTAAGATTTCGAAACAATATTTAAATGAACATTTTCGGAAATATTCGCTCCGAAAGTTGCAGAAATTGTCCTCCCCCTTTTTATTTTCTCAACGGTATGTCCAAAAAATATGTAAAAAAATAAAGGTGATGCTCTTAATAAATACTTTCAACGAAAATTATTTTGAACATAATTGGATATACCGCTTTTGAATTATTGCCGAAAAACTGCGCTTCTCAACAAAAGGACGTAAATGCTATGAAGATGCGCTCTTTTGCTGGTGCACTTTACATTAGTTTTATACGATAGTAATACTCGAAATACGTACTTGTTTTTTTAGTTATAGGTGACTAAAGTGCTAATTAACTATTCTGTGCGGGAAACGTGGAAAAACTGTAATAACGTACTTTTTTCATCTGTAGTGCATTTCTTTGTAATAATAACTTCAGAGCCCTATAATGAGCATGATCCGACATGCTCTTGGCCAGTTTTTTTAAACGAACGGGCGGACATGACAAAACTGAGGATTTCCTTTTTGCTATTTTGGCTCAGAACCCTAAAAATGCTAGTTATTTGACTAGTTCAAAACCATGAAAAATAGATAAAGCTCCTAAAAATATGTTCTATAGCTCATTGGATTTGGAATGATGCCTGGAAAATATATTAAGGATTTTACTGCACATAAAAAATTGCAAAAGTTATCAACGAATTAAGATGAAAAGAAAATGGTGTTCAGTTTCTGAACAAGAGGAAATTTCTTAAAAAACGACTACCAGACCTCTACCTCCATTATTTGTAAATTTAATTTAGCGCTGAAAACGGCTTCGCGCGGCCAGTTCGGTATGGGCGCATACCACATAAAGTACTTTATAGTATTAAATATTAATATGAAAATTCGGACGAGTTATGGTATCATCAGAAAACTTTAAAGAATACAGCCCTGTTGGAAAAAATTATGTGGGGTTTTCAAAAAATTACACAATTGTTAACAAACTTTTAGGCTAGTTGACAAAATTTTAAAAACTTGTTATTTATACACCTACACGCTTATTTTATCCAAAAAAAAATATATTTTAAGGGAAAACTAATATTTACAATTAGTATTTTGCATTTAAAAAAATCAATTTCATTTTCCGTCAAAAACGCTCAAGACTGTCATGGCGTCTTGAATGACGTCACGGCTCACCAAACAAAACTGTTTGTTTACTAAGATTGGAAGTGTTTTAAAATAAAAATGGATTTGCCGTCTTATAACTATTACAAGTGCTGTGTAGTGCCTCAGTGTGAAAGTACAAGCATAAAAACGCCCAAAAAATTATTTATATATGTTCCAAGAAATCAACAAATACGGAAAAAGTGGCTAACACTTGCAAGGAGGAATGATAGTCATTGTTTTTCAACAAACTCAACAATGTACTTTTGTGAAGATCATTTCGATGTAAGTATTCCGCTCAACATAGTGTAGGTAATGTAAATGTGATGTAAATATACATTAAAACCATAATATACTATTTAAGGTTATCTATTTTATAATCGTCAACGTCAAAGTGTTTATTGTCTTATTTAGAATATGTCAGTTGTATTCATTGGACTAAAGACACATGTTTTATTTTTCTAGTTGCCTAAATCTGTAATTAAAAGGTCTACAAACAATACATACAAAATCAATAATCGGTAATAAAACATAAATATTTATATCTAAACTTATAATAAATATATTATACTTACATTGAAGCTTTAACATTGCGGAATTCCGATGAGCAAAAGTCTCTATTTGATGCGAAAAATGTACCAAGCATAACGGCGTCAACTCTGGGCAAGTTATTGCTATTTGCTTTGGTAAATCCTGATTCCATGATAATATCTGTTTGTCTTTCACTATATGACTAAGAATAACTGTATTTACGTGTTAAAAAAGGGATAAAAACGAGAAATTATAATGAAAATGGCAGGAGGCTATCTTTGTTGTATGAATGAAAACGTCAACGACAGCAGATGTTTGTAGAGCCGTGACGTCACACTTTCTGATTGGTGTTTACTGTCACGTGACTTAATGCCTATTATTTTAAGATTTATTTTCTAAAAATATAAATAATCTTTAATTTTTATGATAATTAGATTTTTTTCCTAATCTAAATGTCTTGATCTATAATTAGAAACTATAATCCATCCGATTTGTTCTTAGTGGAAACAAGCCGAATTCCTAGAAACTCTTATTTGACTATTGTCTGATATACAAGTTTATCATATTGTGTGATGATTCGAACGATAAAACTTTTCACCATTTTCTGTTACTACCTCTTCATTATAAAACGAGTGGTGTCGTGAGACACCAGATAGGGAACCATGTTCCTTATTATAAAAATATTAATTTCAAGTTCTATCGAGGTATAAAGAAAATAATTATTCGGGTGTACATTTTTTAATTATGATTCTTTATTATCTTTTTTTTATAACAATAAAAAAAATGAATCAACTCAATGACTATAAATATAGTCGATATATTGTATGAAAATTAAATTTTCAATTTTTAAAAACATCTGCATTACTGACAGCTGGGTATTGTTCACCGACGTAACATCATTTGTCGCGGTTATTTCTTCTCGTAGTTTATCTGGTACATTGTCTGAATTATATACATATTTTTGTATAAATATAATAATTAAATTGATGTCAGAAAAATTAAATATTGTTATTTTAAACAAAATTTAATTATACTCAATAATCTCACAAACAGAACAAAATTTAAGTAATAAAAACACAAGCTACCCTTAGATCATGAAACGTTAGTTGAATGATGTCATAATATTAGCAAACTGCAATAATAATAACAGTCATCACGTAGACTATACATTAGGCACTGTATAGCCATCATGCATGGACTATACATAAAAATCTTACGCTTTTGACGTGACAACGTCTTATAAATTGGTTTGCCGGGTGACACTTCAAGAAACTGCGTTACGCCCGCTCACGTTATGCGCTCACAATGAGAGCGAGTGAGAGGCACGCGTCCCTTCCACTCGGCATGGTTAGCCCGCCTAAGAGCGAGAGAGAGACATAAGTGAAAGGCACGCGTCCCTTCCACTCGAGCACAGTTAGCCCGCCTAAGAGCGAGAGAGACAGAGACGCAAATGTATTGCAAGTTATTGTATGTATATTTGTATATAAATATGTATGTATGTGTAAAGGTAAAAATAAAATTTTGTTAATATGAAATTCAGTGCGAGATTCTTTGTATAAATTAATGTTTTAAATATAATCCTTTGTATAAATAAATGTTTTAAATTGTTACTATTATTTCATCCTTCTTCCTACTATACGAATGAATATTCACATTAAAATGATTTTACCACTCAAAGTCGTTGTCACGTAAAACTTTCGCCCGTATACCGACTTTACAGGCAACCAATTGTTTTAACGTTATGGACGTTTTTTGCCGGCTAGGGTACTCCTCCGCAACTCCCCATAAGGAACTTCGTTCCAATAAATAAAACCAAGAAACAGTTTTAAGGATTTAATTATCACAGGTGGTTCAAAAAAATATATTAAACTATTAAAAAATCTATTAGTTGACATTTATCAACGAAAATAGTAAGAATAACAATATTCCATTGTTAATAATTTTCGATTACAAAAAAAAATATAATTATATATTTAATAATATATTTACAAAGAAAAACCTGTTTTTACCAATAAAACAACTTAGATCATCTTGGGGTACATGTTGTTTTGAATTAGAAAAAAAAAACAATTTTCATACTTTACGTCCATTATTCTGCTATTTTTTTTTATTGGAGCCGAGCAATCAAAATCAACCAATATGTCGTTATTTAATTTAATATCGACATTGAAATTGGAATTGCGTGACTCAATCCGGGCAGTTGATTTTGCTAAATTATATTGACAAACGTCCCATTTGGTCCTGTAAACTTTCACATTCAGAATCCCTTTCAAATAATTTTGTTTCATAATCATTGAGTAGATGTAAAGTTTGTTTTTTATAATTAATTTTTGAAGCTATACTTCTTTAAGCGTCTTTGAAAAATGACGAGAATTTTTATCGGGGTGACACGAAAACTACAGTATGCAGTTCTCGCAAGCGGTTTAGTGAGCAACTTCAGACCGCTATATCTGATGTGCCAATTTCAGTTCTTTAATAATGGCAATCATATAGATGACTCAATATTTGTGCCAGCTTCACGTACATATGAAATAAAAGTAATTCCTCGTTACGAAGTAAAAAAAGAAACTGAGCGTTTAGAGTTGTTAAAAAAAAGGACACAAGGACGAAAAGTAAATAAAGATAAAAGAAAAAAGAATACGAGAAAGAATAGAAAAGGCAGTGTACACAATATAACAACAATATATAAAGTAAATGATGCATATACGTAGAGTAAATATCGTATATGTGATTTTATTAGAATTTAATGTTATTATGGCTAATGGATGAGATAAGGAAGGATAGGAGAGTAGGAATGCTAGTTGGGAGAGGGACACTAGAGTCTAGGAGAGAGTTTATTAGAAGATTGTAGCCATCATACAAAGGACAGGAAAGAAAAATGTGGTTAAAGTCCCCGTCATCCAGCCCGCATTCGCATAGATGAGTCTCTGATGCGAAGTTTAGCTAGGTGCATTGAGGTGGAGCAGTTACCAAGTCCCATCTTGCAAATTGTTGATGTAGCTCATTTGCTGAAATTGAGTTTAAAAAACTAGGGCTTAGGAGGGATGGAGGGTTGAATATGAGAGTAATGGACCCCTTAAGATTTTGGAAATCGATTAGTGATGAGTCCACCGAGAAAGCAGCCATTTTTTAGACAGGGCCGCCAAAGCGTGAGTTGACAGTCGACCGCGCGCGGACAACATTAGAACTTCAAGATGCGGCGGGGTTTAATCGCGCCTCCACGATCGCGTTTCCGAAGTTTATTTGGTATCTGATATTATGTTATTAGCTGCCGACGCGGCGCCGGCGTTGGGGACTGTACACGCTCGACACTTATCTTCAAGATATTATGGCTCTTGCAATGTAAATTATTGCTCTCGTTATTCAATGTATTGCCAATATTCGGATTTCAGAATTTTTAGTTACAGAGCTGATTTTATTATTATTTTTATATTTCCTTTATTATTCAACTATTACTTGTAGAGTTCTCATATTAAGTTGACACATATGAGTAAGTAATACAGGGATTTTATCACCACAAGCTACCAGGTCCACGTGTTCGTTTCCTGGGACACCCGGATGGGGAACCCAGGCCAATGCAATCTGTAAACTCTTTCATGGCATTGGTCGACTTGTTTTCTTATTTCCATTATTAAGGGCTTGTGAGTTTTGGACTTGAAGGGTTTGATTGGAGGAATTTGAGGGAACTACGGGAATTAGACAGTATGGGCGTACGGTGTAATTTTAACAGAAAGACGTAATTAACTCTGACGCATTCAGCTTCAGTGAGCTTAGAAACATCAGTAAAGATGGTGTGCCACCCCAATCAACCATTCTCTATTATGGAGCGGAAATGGTAATCAGCACTGGGGTCGTCCTTTGAAATAACGAAGTTCAAAATAATTATAGGTTGTGAGATTATGGTTTTGAACGAATAGTTAAAAGGGGTAATGTATTAATAGAATAGAAGTTAGTCTCTATGCTTGAAGTTTCTGGAAGCTAAGAACAAGACACGGAGTTTTTCGTGAACCACAATGTTGTCCGGGTTCAAAGAATTTAGACAATGTGAATAACAAATTAATTAAGAGGTACTTTGAAAACCGCAATGATTTGGATAGAAAGCGGTCAGATAAAAACTGTCAGCGAACAGGAAAATGACGATCTGGGAATTCAACTAGGAGTGCGTTGGTAGGGGATTTCATACAACTCACGATTATCCGTAAAGTTCTGGCCTGGACCAGGTTCATTTTCTTCAAAGAAATAGACTTGACTGGCTCTAACAATAATGATACATAGTTCAGGTGGCTACGAACAAACGCATTGTACAGGAGTTTAAGGAAACAGAGGTGGGAATCCCACCATGTACCAGGTAGGCATCTTAGGGTGCGGATATATTTTTCAAATTTTGTGACGACGTAGTTACAGTGATCGGTTCCCGATAATTTGGAATCAAAAATAAACCAAAACTTTATACAAGGAATCCTGATGCCCCCAGGATACCAGGCACATCCGGCGGCACCTGTTCTATTCCTTGACAAAACAACCAGGTTACTTTTGAGGGGATAGCTCCAATCCAAGAAAGTGAAGACACAACTGCAAGGACTCAACTTGAGCTCTGACTGAGCTGAAGCAGCATTGAAGACGGAAGTTTCAGAAAAGTATAGAAGTAAATCATTAGCATATTGAAGAATTTTAAATGGGGATATTGACAACTCTAGATCGGAAGTATACAGATTATATATATGGGCTCAGTACGGACCCTGAGAAAGGCCCCTCCACACCAGTTGTGACCTAACTTTAACCTCACCACCAATACGAAGAATTCTTTCTTTCACAAAGTAGATTAAAGATAAAGTTACTCAGCCGCACTGGCATCTTCAGTTTTATGAAGCTTGTTTCTGAGGATCGGAAGCTGTACGTTATCATATGCAGAAGAGAAATCAAGAAAAGCTGCTGTAATAGATTTTCCCTGGAGGAAAGATAAGCGAATATCTGAGGTAAATATGCTGAAGCTGTCTATAGTGTTTCTACCCTTCTGTATCCATACTGACAATTGACTAAGAGGACGTGGTTCTCGGCGATCCTCTCCAATCGGTTTTTAACCAAGTGTTCAGCAATATTTTCCAAACCAGAGGACAGAGCAATCGGGCAATATGTAGCGGGGTCTTCTGAATTCCCTTTGTTTTAAATTTTGGGATTACGTCTGTGTTTGCCAGGTGATAGGAACGTTACCTATAATCATAATCAAATTAACTATATCCAGGTAGTAAGATAGAATCTGTTCAGAAACGTTGATTATAAAAGAGTAAGGGATGCTATCTATACTAGGGGCTGAATCTTTCAGTGATGAAAGAACGAAATTCGATTCATATACTGAAAATGGTGCATCTAGACTGCTTATGAGAGAGAAAGAGTAAGAATAAGGTTTTTCATTTAGATTGGGAACAAATGACGGTAAGATTATTTATGAACCAAGCTATCTACCTAAAGTGTTCAGGCACAGGGAAACTGCTCAGTGAAACGAACCGCGAAATTTACGAATTTGTTTTATAAGCTGTATGGGAAGAGACATCAAGGGAAATAGAACAGAAGCTACGCCATCCTTCTAACTTCTTCCTGCGAAGCAGCTGCCTGGAATTGGCACGTATCTTAGAAAGGCTGATAAAGTTTTCCTGGGACATGTTTCGACAGTATAGAACTTTAGCTCCTCAACAGCTCGTGTACATTTTTGGTGTCACCACGGTGGGGACGGAATGCCCACTACGGATAGTGTCTTTAGTGGAAACATGTCTACGGCCACCGATAGCATGGCTTGGGATAGAGCATCAGCACTGGAAGTGGGGTCTGAAGCAGAGAGTTTAGGTAGTTTAGCAAATCTATGGTCGAGATGATCCCTGTAACCATTCCAATTAGCATTCTTTAATTTGTATATTAATATGGAAATCTTTTTTAAGGAGAGGAGCGAGAAAAAAAAAAGTTTGATAATGATCAGGAAATGGTCGCTACTATAAGAATCCTGTAGGACTTCCCAGGCCAGGAGTGGGGATAGATCAGGAGAGTAGAAATATAAGTCCAATGCTCTGGGGCTCGAATGCGGTCTAGATCGACGCGTTGGGGTGCCATTGTTTTGGACAAAAAAATCGGATTTATTCATTATGTCGACCAAAATCCTGCCAATGGAATCGACGCCACAACAACCCTAAAGGGTATGATGACAATTGAAGCCACCGAACACAATATAAGGTTTCACAAGGGTAGAGAGGATAGCTTCTAACTCGTTTTGGATTAAGGGGGAAGGTGAGGCAATATATATAGTACCCTCAACCTTTACGACAACTACCTGGGAGCCATCGCCATGGGAAGGGATAACTGGGGAAAAGAGAGTATGATTTCTGATGAACATAGTGACACTACCGTATCCATCAGTTCTATAGTCTCTAAGACAGATGAAACCAGGCACTCTAAAGTGCCTGGACTAAGACTGCCCGGCCTCAACCATATCTCAGATACGGCAGCAACGGTGGGGGAGTATTTTTGTAGTAGGAAGATAAGGTTGGATTTATTCCTCCTTACACTCTGGTTTTTCCACGAAACAGCTACTGCTGGATGGGCCATTTTCAATAAATAAATTAGAAAGTAATAAATAGGCAACGTTGAACGGCAGGGTATTAGGGGCAGTTTCAATAAAAAAAGAGCAATTCCGATAAAAAAGACAAAAAATCAATTAATGGGCTTTGTTGAGAGTTACTCTCAACAGAGCTTAAGGTTGAAAAGGCACAGCCATTGAAACTAGAAGAAAATCCACTGAAAGTAATCTGATAAGAAGCTTTATCGTATCTTTTGTTAGGTATAGAAGCTGACTGACGACGCTTCAAGAAGATGGTTTTTCTATTAGAGGATTAAGAATCAGGAAGCTGCGACTTCTGAACACTAGGGTTAGAAAGGGAAGAGACAGCAGCGTTTGCATATGATTTACCAATAGAGGGATATTTTTTGAAGCCTCAGAATAGGAAATAGATTCTTCAGCCATAGAAATCTTGATACTTTTCTATGTATCCAGTTCTGGACAAAGTTTGCTAATAGCGGTATGTCAGCCCAAACAGTAAAGACAGGACGATTTGTCCTCCCTCACGGTGTAGGACTCGCCTATATGCGTATTACTGCACTTAAAATATCTAGGCTGAGATCTACATTGACCTTTAGTATGCCCATATCGGCAGCAGTTGTAGTACTGGATCGTTGGGTAAGTGTATACCTCAACCGACAGAGCATTGTAACAAAGAAACATCCTCTACGGCAACATCTGTCCATAAAAGGTAAGCACAACAGCTTGGGACGGTTTCCAGATAGTAGAGCCATCCACCATTGTTTTATAGTTAAGGCGCCGAATCTTTAACACCTGACCGCAACCCTCCGGAACCACAATGCAACCGATAATCTCTTCTAGGGACCAATCGTAAGGATACGTCGCACTAGACCAAGACGAGTATATTAAATGATAGGATAAAAGCCCTTAGGCCTTTGAGTACAAGGAGAGGATTACAAAGGAATAGAAGGAGAGGGCAATGCAGTTCCTTCCAATCCTCTTCACGCTGCTATTGACAATGTCTTTGACATTGACCAATTGCAGGATTTTCCCATAAGACACCGGGTGGAGCACACTGCTAGCAGAAGCTTCGACCCTCTGGCAATGAATGAAAAATGGGCCTATGTCATTACTATTATACTACAGACGCCCTACACTTTTAGTTGAGGGGTTAGTTGTGTCAGAAGGAGTAGCAGGGGAGGGTTGAGTAGGATCTATGTTGGAGAGATGAGAGAGGCATGGCACATCGTTAACAAAGGGGGTTGAGAGCTGACTGTTGTATTTAATTTGGAGCTTGTTCGATGCCTCTCTTAAGGAGCAGGACATAGTTGTAGCATCGAAAAGAGTGACAAACGAGGCTGGAAAACGAGGGGCTAATAAGGAAGGTAGAACATTTGTCGTAGATTGGCTCGTATCATCGGGTGGGTCGTCTGTCTTCCCAGCCTCTTTCGCAGAAAATAACCTATAATAGTTTAGAAAAATTAAAAATAAAATTAATACGAACCGAAGGTGCAGCACGGAAAGAATAGGTAGAAGAACAGTACAGGGTATAAACACAACAATGAACGCTAGAAATTAGATAAAAATACCAGAAAAAGTTACACACGTGGATGCCCGATGTGCGCTTCCACTGACGCTCGATGTGCCAATTTTAGACACTACCGAAATATGTTAGGGCAGTGAACATAATTTAG
>BGZK01003870.1:0-18508 GCA_005406025.1 Eumeta japonica
AAAAAAAGCAACTAAGAGCCATTGCTGCAACTTGCTGATAACTATCAGTTGGATTATGTCGTTCACATATTTCATTAAGACTTCATACTTTGACACGTAAAACATGGACTGATTCTCCAGTGAACAAAGATCTTCAGCTCAAACGAATTTAAATCTTCAAATCATTAAATATCACTGATACAAAATCCTACTGATAGCTATAATAATGTCCCTAAAAGGTCTTTTGACCTAAAAGAATAAATTTCAAATAAAATTGCTCAATAGCGAATAAATCATTCTTGAATCATTATTCACATTTAATGCACTTTTTTTTCTTTATTTTGACTTGCTTTTACAATTTCACCGCGATTTGTTATATCCTTCACCTACTGTGTCAAGGTATAGATAAGTTTGTGATTCCATTTGTAATTGTTTCAATAGTAATTTCTGACCGAACAAAGTACATACATACATATATTCTGGATCAGTATAAAAAAGTAAAATTTAGCGATGTTCGTATGTCTGTATTAAGTTAAAGTACCGTTTCTGAGGAAATCACATGTTATATTTTTTTTTAATATTTTAATTATTTCTTGAATCTTCATAATTGAACTAACAATAAGTTTACATATATAATTATTTAAGCCCGACCAATGTCAGACTTAACGCTAAGGTTTAATATCTCTTTATAATTTATTAATGGCAATATGAAATAATAATTTTTCATTATCCACTTTTACGGAACATTATTTGTAGATTTGCTGATTAGAGTGCAGTATCCCTCTTTTTTAATCTAATATGGCCACAATGGTCCAAAATACTGCGTGCAAGGGATTTGATGCGACTCAAGTTTAATTAAATATTTTCCTGCGACCTTGGCGATTTCTGTAGTTACAAGTGGCATATTCAAGTCACGATGAATATTTAAGTTTCTGACATACCATGAGCCAAAGTAATTAAACGTAAAATTTTGTTCTGCCATCTTTGGATTTTCACACCGTAAAACCATTATGGCTTCAAAAGCGATTTATATATTAAAAGTTTACAGTCTAGGCTGAGCGTGGAGTTTCTTCTATCAACCAATGGAGCTGAGCCAATTTAAGTTCATTTGTGTAAGTTTGCTTCAATGTGAAACTTCCAAGTAAGCCGCTGGTCTATGTGAATACCAAGATATCTTACGTATGAGTGTTGGGGGACAATTTGATTATTTATACGAATTGGCGGAAATGTTTCCCTTCGTAGTGTAAATGCCACGTGAACACATTTCTGTTCATTTACTTTTATTCTCCAGAGCTTTAACCAGTACTCAAACTGAACAATATATTTCTGTAGATGTCGGGACGCTTCTTGAGGTAGTTTGTGTGTACTTAGGCATGCTGTATCATCGGCAAATGTAAATGTTTGAATATTGCTACCAACTGGCATATCAGACGTTTATATTAAATACAAAAGTGGCACCAATATGCTACCCTGTGGCACACCGGAAGCAATATTTTAACGTAAACTTGCAAAACTACCCTCCTTCACTACAAACTTATGGGAGCTGATGTAAATTTCTAAAAGTGCTACTATGTTTGTAGGCAAATATGCCTTTACATTTAGAATAAGGCCTTCGTGCCATACTTTGTCAAAAGCGTGGGATACATCAATAAATAGTGCTGAGCAATAGCTTTTTAGCTCGAGGGCGCTTCTTATGACTTGAACCAATCTATGCGTTTGTTCAATAGTACTATGTTGTCGTCTAAGCCCAAATTGATGGTCTGGGATACAATTACGTTCCGCTAGTATTGGAGACAATTTGGCTACAAGTAGCTTCTCGAAGAGCTTTGACATTGTTGGTAATAAGCTGATAGGCCTATATGAATCAGCTTTAGTCAAATCTTTACCCGTTTTGGTATCATCTTCAGCACTGCAACCTTCCAATTATTAGGATAATATTCTAACATCAACATGGCATTGAAAATGAAGAGCAAAATTCTTACTGCTACTGGGCAACTCGATTAGCATCTTGTTACTGATCCCATCAATACCCGGTGCCTTCTTAGGGTAAGATCTATAATTACATTTTGTACCTCACGAAACACAAAAGCCATTGGAAGAGATAAGGAAACAATACTAGCAAATCGACAATGTCTGTACATACGCACATGTTATAGAAACTTAATTTAAGTGCCGATCTCTCAGATCACCATCTAGATAGGCTGCTATTGAAATTCAGCGAAATTAATTCACAAATATCTGAGACATAGCCAGAAAACCAAAGGTACCTCCTAAAAAATTTGCGTTTTGTACTCAAATTTCAAAATTTTTTTTTAATTGGAAGTTGTCTAATCATCATAGATAAGCAATTTCATTTCTACGTCGGTTCACATATATCCAAGATATATTTAAGTCCGATCTTAAAAAAAGTGAACTTTTTTGTGAACTAGAATGCTTTTCGGTTGCTAAGTACAGTAGTGAACTACGTTATTCTAAAGAAAACAAAAAAGTTTAACTAAACATCAGTCTACATGGATACAGCCGAGATATAGAGAAGTCCGATATATCAAGAAACTAGTATTTTAATCGAACCAGAACTTTTTTGGTACCAAAATGGATATATGAAAGTAATATATAAACATTAAAAGCAAAAAAATGTAGACAGAAGTTTTTGTACCAAAATGGGTAGAAAGTGATATAACATGTATTTTCAAAAGTAAAAACTAAAATGTTTTCGACGTGGGTCTAAAAATAGTGATATTATTTTTGGCGCCAGACAGTACACTTGAAATTAAAATACGGATTTAAAAAATCGATTTACATGTAACTTGACTTGACAGGGCATGATCTTTTATGGATACATGGTAATCAGGCTGTGTCTGTATCGGGGAGATGACAAACTCGACCACAGGCTATCGAGAGCGGCGGATATGTCCTGTCCAAATGCTGCTACAGTGGAGCACACAGCACCAGCAGTGGAAGGGGTCGACAAAGCGGTCTCCGACACTTTGGAGGACTCCCAATCGGATCAATCTCTGATTGGAGGGTTCTTAGATAAGTTGGACATCGTGGATGATAATGATGAGGATGTTCTACTGGAGTCTGATCCGGAGAATACCACCACCATCCATCACGATCCCGACATCGCAAACCGATGAAGGTTTTACAAATTAACCTTCATCATTGCCAGGTAGCATCTGCTGCTCTACTAATGCGCCTCGCAAAGCGGGGCGACATTGTGCTGGTGCAGGAACCATGGACAAACCATGGCACTATCCTTGGACTAGCCGCAAGAGGCTACAAACTGTTGTATGCTACAAACACAGGTAACAATAAGATTAGATCCTGTATTCTGGCTAAAAAGCATATCAGTATTTTCATCTTGTCTGATTACAGTGATGGAGATATAGTAACCATCATGATCGAGGAGGAGGGAACATGATGTGGATCCTATCTAGTTATATGGCACATGACCATGTGGAGCTACGACCTGGTGCAACGGTAGCAAGGGCGGTAAATGCTGCGAGGATGAAAGGCATCACATACATAATAGGAGCGGATGCGAATATACACCACCAACTCTGGGGGAGTACGGACACCAACAGAAGAGGTGAGGATATTATAGATTTTGTACTGATTAATAATTTGGTAATCCTGAACGAAGGGTCAGTACCCACTTTTGTGACATCCAACAGACGAGAAGTCTTAGACATAACTCTTGTCAGTGTAGACAAGAGTTATGTGCTCATTCGGTGAGGGTGAAGGGTCTGTGATGATTGCTCCACCATGGTGGACTGCCGAGACTGCTGAATTAAGACGGAAATGTCGGAGGCTATTTAACGAGGCAAAGAGAAAGGGAAACTGGACTCTGTATAAAGCCTCGACAAACAGATTAAAGAATCTCACCAGGAATGCGAAGAGAAGATCCTGGAGGGACTTTTGTGGAAATGTGCGAGACATATCCGAGATCAGTTGGCTTCGGAAGATTCTCGCAAAGCAGCAGCTGGTCGACTAGCTCTAGGAATCGCTGGAACAGCTGATAGATGCCCACTTTCCTGGGAATCAGTCCTGACGATGGGGAAATTTCTCTCTCATCATACGATCATGGTACAGACTGTATGCCGTACGGAGGATATACTGCGCTGGGCGATCACGAGTTTTTATCCGTACAAATCTTCAGTTCCGGATGGAATTATCCCTGCGGATCTACAGCATAACCTGGATGTAATCATACCATGGCTGTTGGAGATCTATGGAGCGTGCCTCTCTGGTCATATACCAGTAGAATGGACAAGGAGTAACGTCATGTAATCATACCATGGCTGCTGGAGATCTATGGAGCGTGCCTTCTCTGGTCATATATACCAGCAGAATGGACAAGGAGTAACGTCACTTTTATCCCGAAGGGAGGAAGGTCGTCTCAGATGGAAGCAAGGGATTACAGGCCTATCAGCCTCACATCTTTCTTGTTGAAGATGCTTGAAAGGATCATAGATTTGCATCTCAGATCTATGATAGATGATAGCTATTTATCGCCATCTCAGCATGCCTATACAAAGGGCAAGTCAGTGGAGACGGCACTTCATTCTGGTTGGCCACATTGAAAGGGCCAACCATTATGGGAACTTCACGATGGTCGCCTTCATGGACATTGAAGGTGCCTTTAACAATGTCGACCCGATGGCGGTCGTGGAGGCTCTTGAACAGCTGGGGGTTGACCAATCAACCGTACAGCTTATTTCAAGAATGCTTACGCGTAGGACTATAACGTCCAGGATTGGCGCCACGAGCGTAACTCGTGAAGTGGGCCGTGGTACTCCACAGGTGTGCTATCCCCCTGCTGTGGAATGTTGTAGTGAACAGGTTGCTTATGAATCTGGATTCCCTTCTTATCAAGACTATAGGCTATGCAGATGACGTAGCGATTGCAGTATCGGGAGGTTATCCGGAATCTATGGCTCGACAGCTGGAATATGGACTGATTGTCAGTGACTGGGGTCAGCATTGTGGCCTGAGGTTAAGTCCGGCAAAACGGAGCTATACTTTCGGAAAGTATAAGGTCCACCTTCGCCCCTCCGAAATTGGATGGAGTCTTGCCCTCGCCAATAGGGCGAGTTTTGGGCGTCATTTTGATAGCAGACTAACCTGGAAGGAATACATTCGGGCTAGGGCCGCTAAGGCGATATCAGCCATGTACGTATGCAAGCGGGCCATAGGTAGGACATGGGGTTACAGTGTGGTGGCAGGCACTGGACCCCGTATCCATCAGATTACTGTTTGAGAGGGTCGCTCCACAGTAGCGGTACTGACTACTGGCGCGATGAGGACAACGCCGACTAAGGAACTGTTTGCCATGTTGAACTGGCTACCAGTTGACCTTACGGCTAAACAATTGGCGGCAAGGACAGCATTAAGGCTAGGCGAGACGGATATGTGGAACCCAAGGCCATGGAGACACGCGAGCATACTGAAAAGTACGAGGATGAGGGATGTAATCCCTGGCCTAATCGATTATTGCATCACTAAACCCTTTCTCACCAGGAGACTCGTCACGAGGATGGAGGATGCAACTCTTATGGGTCCTGAATCTATAAGTATATATACGGATGGATCCAGGGTGGGAGAAAGGGTTGGGATGGATGGACGGATGGTTGTAACGTCTTACAGGCAGAAATATCTACCATCAGGAGGGCAGCAAAGTGGCTGATGTTTCACAGAATATTTGAGTTCGATATACTGATCGTAACAGATAGCCAAGCTGGCACTAAATCCTTGACTAGGATGTACACCACAACTAGTCTTGTCCAGGAATGCCGGGTATCTCTAAATGAGATGCCGAGAATGACCTTCAGTGACTTGTCTGAGCTGTCTACGGTCAGTTTCGGCACGCTTGTCCCATTTGTGAGATGCAGCGGGTGGCTGGAACCAGCCTGACCTTATGCGCAGCTATACTGCGGCTGTTTTTTATTCCAATTTATCCCTATCTTTTCTCTTCTCCTATCTCTTCTTTTCGGGTTTGTCTGTGAATCATTCTTTTCTCTTCAGCAGCGGCCCGTCTACCTAATTAAACCTAACTTGACATGTAAACTAATTAAAGCCATTTTTGGTACCAAACAAATATTTGCTAATCTAATACCCAATTGTATGTGCATTAGCATTAATTTGACAAAGAGTATTTAAGATTCAGCCTAGCAGAATATAACTTTCTTACTTGTTTGTTTTTTACAGTTGAATTTACTTTGTCATTTTGTTCAGTAAAACTACTTCAGTTACTTTCACACCAGCAGTCTAAAGCTAAATATTCATGGCTAAAAATCTATAAATTCTGTTTAGCGGCTTTTAAGGATGAATACAATTCTGTAACTTATATTTTTTAAATTGGCAATATCTTAAATTGAATTCTGTTGCAATTTTAGCTTTTTATTTCATTGCTAGAAGTGCTAAAATTTAGCTATTTTGGTGAGTTCTTGGCATTAGAAAAATAAATTTAAAAATTGTAGCACTTAAATAAAAATCTAAAATTACTTTATCCTATAAAATTTTTATTTGTGCGTACTTTCTTCCAAAAATTTTAATTTACGTAGAAAATATCGTAGTTAGTAAGAAAAATATGAAATACTTTAAGAATAATTTCCTAAAACAGAGATATTCCCAAAAAATTCTAAAATCCCAAAATGGGTTTTACTATTTTGGCTGTATTGTTTGTATTTTAGGCGTGGCACAGCTGAAGTATGGTGAATTCTTAAAAACATAGCAAGTCTTACGATGGTGGAAAGATTTTTAGTTTCTAGCTTTGGGTTTAAAAAAACGTCTTAAAACGAGAACTTGGTATAAAATTCCCTTAATTGGCAACACTCTGCTTTCTTAAAGAAGAATTTTTAATTTTTACTGCTGTATTATACAACATAGTATATTATTTCAAATAAATGTAAATATAGCGTAGAATGTTCCTGCAAAATTTTTTATACTTATTAAATAATAAACGTACTTTTGCTGACAAAAACGGGGAACATCGAGTTTTAGAATTTGAACTTAAACTGTGTATAGCTTTTCACTTGGTAACTTTTCAAACTAATTTTTCCTTTGCATGATTGGAAATTTGGTTTTAAATATGGAACAGGAAAGAGTTTGCAAATTCGACTAGTTTTGCCTTTGTTATTAGCGAAACAGTTGGGCCAGAACAGGAAAAAATTTGAAAATTTCAATAGTATTTGACGTATGTCTCTAACCTGAAAATAAAATCCACCAATGTTGCATATTTTTCTAAAAGCTGTTGAATAGGAAAACTAACCTACAAAATTTCGTTTCATTTGGATCAAAACCATAAGTTTGACATGCTTTGAAATTTTACAAACACATGGCCGTTTTGGGAATAGAGCTCCGCGTCCTTAGCAGTAGAAAGCCTAGGCCAAAGTTAAGCTCAGCAACACTTCCTTAAGATGTGTATGAAATTTCATCACAACTGTTTAGAAATTGCAGAATTATTTCCATTTTTTTTTCAAAATCCCCCACTGTGTACCAGTATACCAATACGCGATAACAGTATGTATCGGTATACCGTTGCGAGAAAAGTACCGTTACGTACGTTTTAAAAATATCGTACTAATATCAATACTACTACCGATATTTGTTTCGGTTCCAATCTTGACGAAAATTCATTCGAAATACTCGAATTACATGCCATTATCTTTTATTTTGACATATGACAGTGTAATTTCAGTTCTTAAACAGTGTTTATCAAACGCACACTGTCACATTTTTCCTCGTCATTTTCTTGTAACGATGTGAAGCACAGCTTAACAAATATTTAACAAATTTAATTTAGTCATCGATTGATCTTCGATGTGTGCACATGGTTGGAGTTTACTTTTCTTTGTTCATGTTTCAATTGAAATTATCATTCAAAATCGCTGTAAATTTGCTTAAAAAATATTATTAATTTTAAGCACATATAGAAAAATGTATAATTTCATGATTTAAATATTTTCCATGGCATATTCAATCCGTTTTGCAAATAAAAGTTTTTGAACTTTTATATAAAAAACTCATTAAAAAATCATACGGATTTTATATTTCATGTTTAATAGACAATTAAAATTATTTATTTTTTAGTCATATAAAAACCAAGAGAAAAACAAGTTGTGTTTTGTTGTGTACACATACAACAACAACGTAAAAAAATTAAACAAGCGCAACACACCCTCTGCTTTCAATGGTTTTTATATGACTGAAAATACAATTTTGTGTTTCTATAGGCTGTGTTGCCGGCTTTTGGGTTTCCTTCACGCATTTGTTTATGTGTAGTTGCGTTTTATGTAAAGTAATTTTTGGGTAATATTTTTAATTTATTTATTTTATTATTCTTTAACATTTTATTTGTATATTTTTTAATTTATGTACATTTGCGCTTATACACATAATTATATACTTACGCATAATATACTACGCCATTCGCTTGTGTAAAATTTTTTTTGCGTTGTATATTTGCTTACAGAATAAAATATGTTTCGTATCTTACATATTTATTTCAAAAATTTATATTTTGTCATATTTCTTCAGAGTTTTTACTTAAATAAATAATTACAATATAATACATATATATAATTTTTGTCAAGAATACTTCTTAAATTTTATTTCGTTCCCTTTGGAAAACTTCGTCAAAAGTTATTGTTATATAAAAATAAAATGGCAAGCAATACAAAAAAATTTTAAATTAATAAACTAGAATAAAACTGATTTGAAAATTTTCTTAAAACCATTTTTAACATATTTGATTACCTCATCTATATTAATGTCACAAGGGCAACATTTGATCCTGATCAGAGATTCTAATTGAATATCGGAAAGTCTATTTCTGTGCTTATACAGAATATTTTTAAACTAGAAAATGCAACTTCGCAATTGTATGTTGAGCCAAACATTGAAAACATTTATAAACAGCTTATAAACAGATCTTTGAGATAATCCCAGCACTACGTGTCGAACTGCTGTTAGATGCCCCGTTTTCACATTATTTTAAATGTTGATATGCAATTTTTTACCTGCTTTTCAAAAATATTTTTAAATCATAAATTAGATAATGTTTTTATGCTAATTAAAGGTACTTACATCTTATTACCATTTTCAAAGCAAAACCTTTTTTGGGCTAAAAGTTTTGTTACAGGTACAAAAGTGGGCACAAACAATAAAATTGTTGGATATTTTTTTTGTTAATTCTTTTCTAAATAGTTATAGCCATAAAAACATTACACAGCAAAATATTTGAAAAATTCTTAATTAATGAATATCTTATGTTGGTGAATTAGGGGATTAGTTGAGCATATTACGTCAATAAAATTAGAAGTATCTATTCAAATTAAAATGTAAAAAAGAAAGTCCTTAATATCATTAACACAAGTCTAATAACAGAAAATCTGTTCATACAAACTGTATTTTTTCTTCAAGCAAATTAAATAAAAGTGTTTACGGCAAACAAATCATGTTTTAAAATTACACATTTTCTTAGGGATGCCAAATTCATAATTGGCAACACTTATTTATTTCTTGTCTTCGTTTTTCACCTTCGGCCTCACACGTATAGGACACTAATACACATGTATTTACCCGCGGGTATAGGCTTGATAAACACTGTCTTAGAGCATAGAAGATAGTGTTGCCGAGCTGTACACATAAAAACACATTTCAGGGAAATAGTTAATATACAAAATTATCAGTACTTTTGATTATTATTAATACTGTATAAATTATGAAACCTGCTCTTCTGCACATTTTATTAAGCAACGCATTATAATAAATCTATTAAGTCAAAACTTATAGCCAGTTCATCGTACTCAGATGGACGAATTAAAATATTAAAATTTGTAATTCATATTTTAAAATTTTGTCAAAATTTTCGAATAAACAAGCATCTCATGTGTGTGCATGTGTGATATGTGTTTGCGCATTTTTATTATGCGTAGGAATTGTGTTTCCAAGCTAGTCAATATATTACGTAGGTGCATATTATTGTTGTTAGGTTATACGTATTTAATACGATAAATTGACTATACTTGACAGTTATGTCTGTCTGTCCATGAGAGTTATGTATATTGTTGTTGGTTTTACATATGTAATGTGATCTTAGACATGATTGTGCATGCTCCTCTGTAAATAAATTGATTCCTTAGGTCGTCAGCTTTCAAAAACGGTAGGTAAAGTGTATACGGTCTTCAGAATATTAGAAATGAAGACATAATTTTAAGCATAAATCCGTATTTTAGCAGCCTTTCCTACTTCCCGTTTTTGTTTTTAAATTCCCAAACTCGACGCTGAATTTTCGATGCTAACTTGGCACACGTAATATATTGAGTAGTAGAGTAGGAAAAATAAAATATTTGAATTATTTAAATTTCTTAATCGGGCCATAGTTCTAAGTTTTCCTTCAATTAAGAAGGATTTTTGTGATAAATTATGGCGATTGATCCTTTCTCGAAGAGACAAAATGTAAATTTGAACACTTACCAACTGGTGTATTGCAACCTGGCTGTTTCATATCTGCTTTGATACTCATCCAGCACCGTTTTGCTTTTGAACTGCAGCTTCATCTAAGCATGCACCATCAAGAGCTTTGATTTACACTTTCTGTCTTTATTTATTTTGAGCCCGATTAAAATTCAAATAATTATAAAATTAAAATAGTTCGAATAATTAAAATGAATTAATGGAAAATAAAATAATAATTAATTTCGTCAGGAATGTGAATCTAATTTATAATAATCCACAAATTTCCATTAAATGTTACCTGGGTAACACCTTATCGTTAGTGGCATGTCGTGCGAATTTCACTCGTATACAATATTTGCTGCTACTACGAAAAATGTGAGTGTGTTAGTAAAAAATCATGAGTGTATTGAGTTTTTCGAACTGGCAGTGGCATGTGTAAACTGTAGTGGGACTGTACCACTATATTCATGAGTAAAATGCAAAGAAAAGCTGGTTTTATAATTTGTACAGTATTGTTAACAATAAAAAAAAATTACTGATAATTATGTACGTTAACTCTTTTCCCCAATAATGTACTATCTTGTATGCTCTAAGACCTTAAATTTCACTCTCATGTGTAAACTTGAAAGCTAATGGCATGCAATTCGAGTATTTTGAATTAGTTTTTGTTGATAATACATACACGACAGTTGCATGCCATTACTGGTATGTGTGATTGCAGGGTAAGGATAATTCTGTTTCTCGCAGTTCTACAGTAAAAGAACGTCGACAATTTAAATGCGCTTCTATTAAAATTTTTTTCAAAATAGCTTGAAGGATTTTCATGTCACATTGCAAATATTTTATTACTTTTTTTTGTTATACCTATTTATACAGAGCTTCATATATAGCCACAATAATCGTATTATTGAACATTAAATTAGAAAAGTTTCAGCATGAACGTTTGGTATTTTTAAATTTTGATCGTTATCGTTTTAGGAGAGTTTTCTTTTTCATCTTCTTGTAGTGATTTTTCTGAACAATAAATTTTCTGATATACAATAGCAGAAAAACAAACAAGAAAAAACTTTTGTAGGTAAATGTTTATTACAAAAAAGTATTATTAATAAACTGTTTGCAATTGTTGCTTTTCATTTTGAAGTTGTAAATAAAACCAACCTGGCTCAAAACAAAATAAATCATTATAGGCCTGCAATACGAAATGGATTACTTTTTCACAAACAGTTAAAACAAACCATAAAAAATTCACTTTATTTATCGCTTTAGCGTTTATTTCATCCGAAGCGGAAATACCCTTTTCCCAACGGTTTTAAGTTACCAATACAATTATTAATCATCCATTCGAACCCAGCGCAAACAGTCAGTCAAACAAACAAACCGCTTGATTCGATTTTACATTTTCATTTGTTTAACTTGTTGTTTGTTCCTAATTCACCGATTGGCAACAATAATAAAAATGAATTGAAATACAATTATTATGATTATTGGCAAATTGCATAAATCAACAAATTAACATCAAAAGAAACATTTATTTACTGCAACAAATGAAGTTGACATGGCAGTCGGTGAAAAGGAAATTCAAATGTGAACGCGCTCTACAATGTAAAGGTTGCAATTTCTTTCAAACCAATTTTGGATGACTATTAAAAAAATTTGCGATCAAATGTTCATAAGTTTGCCTGTTTGAGATTATTCTTTTTCATTATAACTCAGATAAGAAACGACCAATCTTACTTATGGCAGAAAAAAACACGTAAGCTGATAGATATTTAATGCCAATGTATACGTTTAATAGACCGTTGTTTTTTGCTTTCTGCTTGTTGGCTTTAAATTTTATTTTAGTCTGTTAAGCTTAATCAAAGTGTTTTATTGGTATCATAATTTCTCTCATGGATTTTTGTACTGTTTGGATTTTCTGCCACCCCTAATTTAATATGTTGTTTGAAAACATGATCAGAGAAAACATAATGTAATGATTTTATGTTTGTTTTATTATTTTAAAATTTTTATATGTATTTTTTTATATTATAAAATATTTAGAAACCATTACAATATGAAGATATTGAAAGACAGCTATGCTATTTTGCATGCGCAAGGAAAATAGCTCACCATTCAATTATGCACGGAATTGAAAGGCTTTTTTCCCATTATTTACAATTTTTGTGTTTATTAGTTAACCGCTTCAACCAGTGACAACCATCCTGCACATATTTAGTACTAAAGTATAGCCTAGTGACCAAATTTGACCTGAACATTAACAGTTCTTCATTTATATGCAAGGCCACTGAAAGTTTCAGTTGCCTTCTTGACGGCTTTTACAACATTTTGATTTTATAAAACTTTTGTATTGCTCTGCAAATCGTTAATATTCTAAAAAGCTGCACACAAGTTTGAATAAAATTAAGAGCCAGTACGGCAGGCTCGCACATAATGGGTTCCCGCACTTGTGTATATAATTGCACTGGCACAACAGCATCCTAATGAAAATTTAAGCTCTCTAAAGCTCTTATGGTTCCAAGATAACTACTAGCTCTCAATTTTTATTTTTTTTCCCCACAATATGGGGGCCACTATAGTTTTATCGTAATTGTTGTTTTTTAGTTTTTGTTGTTGTAGCAGTACGGTACAACAATATCTTGTGCACATTTCAGCGCTTTAGCTCTTGTAGTTCAAAAATTACAGCTAATTTTTCTTAAAATATAGGGGCCCGTTGTATGTTGTTTGTTTTAATAGAAGATAAGATCGGGAAATGAGAAAGTCCGGTCCCAAACCTAATCAGCGCACAGCAAATAATTTTAGGAAATAAAATTATTTAAAAATATATATATATTTTCCCTGAAGATGTAACAAATTGATTGCAGAAATATCGAAAACAAATTATATAAAACATTTTTATATAAAAAACAAGATCTGGAGCTGTAACAATTATTTTAAATATAAAGATCAAATAAAAATAGATACATATATAATCTTTTTTATAAATGGAATGCCTGATATAAATGTGTTTATTTTTTCATATTCCAAGTGGAATGAGGTATCACAGGACATCACATCTTTACGTAATCAAAAAGTGATCAACAATATTATATCCTGGCTTACAGGTAAATTTTATTTTTTTTTCATCTGATATATCCGTCAACAGTGATGCATATATCATCATATTTGATTGGTCAACACTGAGCTATTTATCCATCAAATGTGATCAGTCAACTGTGACTGATATTTCTGTCTAGCTGGACTGGTCAATGATGACCAATATTTACGTCAACGATGACTAGTAAATTGCACATGAATGAGCCGTTCAGATAAATGCTCTACAGACGATGAAACTCTTAAGTTAGTTAGTAGGATGCAAAATCACACGTGAAAGTTTCCATATTTTTTACATTTTGTCTTTAGTAACTTAATAGAAACTGTGACTGATATTTCTATCATCAATGATGGGTGTATGACCGGTCAACTATCGATCACTGTCCTTGTAGGGGTAAATAAAAATAGTGAGTTGTAGTACGTACAACTTTACCACCATGAGGTGGGAACTCTACCGAGGTGAATACAGAAAATAATAATTGAATATGTTTGAGTTTAACCAGTATATACAACCTAGTTCGTGTTCGAACTTGGGAGCTGACGAATCGTGGGTGATATAAATGGCTAATATACTTCAGCTAATATTGTTTTTTCTTTGTTTAAAATCTAACACTAATGACAACAGTAAATTTATAAAGAAATAAACTTGAGCCTGAATAAATTAAATTAAATACATAAGAATTACATAAAAGTCCAAAGTATTTTTTTTAATAATTTAATTATTTACTGAATCTTCATAATTGAGCTAACAATGCAAATCTTTAATAATTAAGACCGACCAGTGTCAGACTTAACGCTAAGTTTTAGTATTTGTTTGTAATTTATTAATGGTAATGTATACTAAAATGAAATAATTTTATTGGTTGCGATATTTGATTTGTTCGACCATTCTTTCGTAAATGAGTTGAGTTGTAAACATAATTTATAAAAACATTACTTTCTGCCCTGAAGAAGCTATCCGAAGGAGAGCGAAATATTGGCAAATAATATATATTATATTAAAACTGACCTAAAGCTTTTCATTAGAACTCAACTTAAAGTGAAATAATAATTTGTCGTTATCTATTTTCTACGGAATTATTTATGAAATTGCTGACAAGAGTTGCAGTATCCCCCTTTTAAAGCTAATATGGGCACGATGATTCAAAATGCTGCTTGCAAGGGGTTGGGATTTAACTCAAGTTTAATTAAACATTTTCCTGCGACCTTGGCAATTTCTGTAGTTACAAGTATATTCAAGTCACGATGAATATTTGGGTTTCTGACATACCATGGAGTGAAGTAATTAATCGTAAAATTTCGTTCTGCCATGGATTTTCTCTGAAGAGAGACTGAGGCTGTGCTGCCCCATAGTTGCACCGTAGAACCATATTGGCCTCATAAGCGATTTATATATTAATTGTTAACAGCCTAAACTGAGCGTGGAGTTTCTTCCTATCAACCAATAGATCTGTGCTAGCTTAACCTTCATTTGTGTATGTTTTGCTTCAATGTGGAACTTCCAAGTAAGCCGCTGTTCTAGGCGAATACCAAGATATTTTACGTATGAGTGTTGCGGGACAACTTGATTATTTATACGAATGGAGGGCATGTTTCCCTTCGTAGTGTATATGTCACATGAGCACACTTCTGTTCATTTATTTTATTCTCAGAGCTGCCACTGCTCAAACTGAAGAATATATTCTGGAGATGTCGGGACGCTTTTTGAGACATTTTGTGTGTACTTAGGCAAGCTGTATCATCGGCAAATGTAGATGTGTGAATATTGCTACCAACTGCCATATCATGTGTATACTAAATACAAAGTGGCGGTAGCGCACCATTCTGGCACCGGAGCTTAATATTTTCGAATTGAAAAACCTACCCTTTTCACTACAAACCTTCGGAAAGTGATGTAGCTTCTAAAAAGCTTTACTATGTTTGTGAGCAAATGTACACTTTTTGTAGTCAGACTTCGTGCCATACTTACATACATCAATAAATAGTGCTGTACTTCTGTGGCTCGAAGGCACTTCTAGTAACTTGAACCAATCTGTGCATTTGTTCAATAGAACTATGTTGTCGCCAAATTCAAATTGATGGTCTGGGATACAATTATGTTCCTTTAGTATCTCAACAGACGAAAGAAAATGAACAGCAAAATTCTTACTGCAACTCGATCAACATCTTCTTACTGATCCCATCAATACCCGCAGCCTTCTTAGGGTTAAGATATGTAATTACATTTTGTACCTCACGAAATTCAAAAGCCATTGATATAGGGGTATGCAAACAATAATAAGCAAATCGACAATGTCTGTACATGAGTTTGGGGTGAAAACAAGAAAATAAAAAGTAGCATAAGTACATACCCACCTAAAAAGCTTTCTTCTGCAATATATCAACATGTTTTTCGAACTTTGTTTAAAATAATTGAATCAAAATAAATGTTGCTCGTACATGTTGATGTGCTCATAACATTTTTAATTTTGTGTGAACATTATCAACATATTTATCTACGAGCAACATTTATTTTTGTTTCAATAAAAGTTAAGTCTTTAATGTCATAAAGCAGGAAGTATCGTAGAACAAGCTTTATTTATGATTTTTATTTGTATAGAATTTCAAATATTAAATGTTTACATGTCTATAATTTGATATTTCTATTACTGAAAAAACATTTTTTAAATTTTTTGTTATTGAAATTCTTGTTAGGTATGTGCCTATATATTTTTCTTGAAGATGCTAACAAATTGTTAACGAAATATCGAGGTAAATTATATAAATATTTTTATATAAAACAAGATCTGAAGCTGTAATAATTATTTTCAACATGGAAAAGTAGGTATTTAGTTAGGTAAACATCAATAAAAAATGAAGGTCGCTCAAAAATCTTATTTGAATAAAATTATTTAAAACTAAACAATTGTAACTATTTAAATATATATTTTTTTAAATGGTTTAATTTATTTTGACGTTTTTATGACGATTTCATTAAATAAAATGTTTATGTTTTTGCCTGTATTCTTTTCTCAATCAACTGAAGAATTTGTTTTTGTCCATACTAGCAAATTCTGCGATACCTGTACGCATGTTGTATCAACAAACAAATATATGTACATACATATCTACTCAACAAAACAAATATGTATGCAAATAAAATGTTTGGCAATTTATGTATTTAGGTCCTACTCATCAGCGTTGTCAACTTACGCGTATCGCGACAATTTGGGTGCTTTCAATTTTGGTGCGAAAATTCCTTGATTTGGCGCGTGGTGCGTTTTTCTCATTAAATTCTGGTGCGTTTTTGGTATTAGTGGCGCAAAGTAGAGATTCATTCTTTTGCAGTGTGGCAAAAGATTTATAAAGAATACAATGCTTTCAATTTTTTCTTCAACTATGCTTTAAATGTTTACAATTAGTGAGGAAGATATATAAGTTTTAATAACTTGGTATAAATACCATAGTACTGACCTTTTAAACAAGTAAAGAAAACTATATTCAGCTATGCCGAAGATCTTAAATACCTTTCACAAAACAACGTATTTTCGGTACCGAAAAGTGTTTAAGTTATCAAGTTCAGTTTCTTGAGATGAGTGTTCAGGTTTACCAAGCAGTCAATTTATTTTGAAATCGGTTTCGCTATATCCCAGCTATATATAGACCGATGTCAAATTTTTTCTTAACAAAATTCTATATTTTACTAATGGGCCAATTTCTGTATTAAAGTTCGGTTTCTTTAGAAATCGGTTTTCATATATCTCGGCTATATATGCACCGATGTCCAAAAAAATTTTTTGCTTTTATTTTATATTAGCTGTTGTCTACTATTATATGTGTTTTTGGCACAAAAAGCGTTTTTAACTACTAAACCGCCCGGCTTCTTGAGAAATCGGTTTTAGCTATATCCCATTTATATGTGGACCGATGACCGAATAAAATTCTTTTTTGTTTTCAGATATCTATTTTTAGGCCTACATGGTCATTCAGGTGTTACAACGTGTTCAGTCCACTAAAAGTTCAATTTCTTGAGATATCGGTTTTAGCTATACCTCAGCTATATATGGACCGATGTCCAAAAAAATTTTTTGTTTTACTTTAAATTATCTGTTGTTTATTATTATATGTGTTTTTGACAAAAAGCGTTTTAGTTCACTAAAAGTTCAACTTCTTGAGATATCGGTTTTCGAATATCTCGGCTATATATGGACCGATGTCCAAAAATTTTGTTTTACTTTAATTAGCTGTTGTTTTTTACTATTATATATGTTTTTAGCACAAAAGCGTTTTGGCTTACTAAACCGCGACTTCTTGAAATCGGTTTTAGCTATATCGGTTATATATGGACCGATGACCGAAAAAATTATTTTTTGCTTCAAATATCTATTTTTTACGACTACATACCCATTTTTGTGTAGTAAAGTGTTCAGGTTTACCAAAAAGTTCAATTTCTTGAGATATCGGTTTTCGCTATATCTCGGCTATATGGACCGATGTCCAAAAAATTTTTTACTTAGAAGCGGCGGTAGTTCACTATTATATGTGTTTTCTAGCACAGAAAGCGTTTTAGTTCATGAAAACCCCGATTCCTTCAGAAATCGGTTTTCGCTATATCTCGGCTATATGTGGACCGATGTCGAAAAAAATTTTTTCTTCACTAATGACTAAGTCAAATCAAAATTTTTTTAAATCAAAAAAAAATTTCAAAATTTCCATACAAAATGCAAATTTTTCCGAGGTACCTCCGGTGTTTCGGATATATCTCAGCTATTCGTGAACCGATTTTGCTGAATTTAAATAGCAATTCCTCGTGGACAATATGCAACATATTGGTGAAAGAACAAGTTTCTAAGTCAAATAGTTTTCTCAGAAACTTGATTTCAACAACTAACGGACGGACATCGCTCAAATAACTTCTCTATTAACGCTGATCAAGAATATATATACTTTATAGGGTCGGAAATGAATATTGAAAAAAATTACAAACGGAATCCACAAA
>BGZK01003871.1:0-18506 GCA_005406025.1 Eumeta japonica
AGGAAATGGATATTTTCGAGCGCCATATTGTAAGGAAAACTGAATAGAGAAGAATTATAGATCAATGAATAAGGCTTTTAAACAGTGTCATTTATGATCGGGCAAAAGCATCCTCTTTCTTTTATGCTCTGAGCTGAGGAGACATTTTGTAGAAAAATTGTCTGATTTCGAGGGTGATATAATCAGGGATATTTTATCTTATGAGCTGGAGTTTAGTTGGTCAAACACTCGTTATGTTTCCAGTAATAGAATTCTGAAGGAACCTCGCAATAGCTATCCTGGTTTAAACTTTTACTCTCAGTTACTCCCGGCATTCATAGAGGTAAACATTTTTTAATATTATTATCTGTTTTCGATTTTTGTGCAGTTTAGGTTTTAATTTTGTGTTTGTCTTTTAGTTTTAAGTTTAGATGTAAGTTTTAGTGTTAAGTTTTTCTTTTTACTAGTATTAAGCTCATTATTTGTAGATATAACTCTACTATTATTGGCAAGTGCCGGGAGCAAGCCCTGTTGTTCAGAACTTATGTTAATGAACGATGTACGTACATGTTATTAATACTCTTTATTTCCATTAGCTAGTTGCATTTTCAAATAATATTATTAAAATAATACGTTACAGTTTTAAGTTTTCTAGACAATTATGTGGGCTAATCTTGTTATGTAGGAAAAAATGAAGTCTCATTAAAACTAACTAACTAACTAAACGTTTGATTTTTGAAAGTTTCAACGAAAAGTATGCTAGACAAATAGATAACGATGCCACGCAACAAAGGCGACATTTGAGGCAAGTTAACAGAAGTACACTAGCTGCTCAAATTTAACGGACACACAACGTTCTAGTATGTTAACGAAGTTGTCATCTGGAAGGTTGTGGACGCATCTAGCAACGCTGGCTGAGACAAATATAAATAAGTGTATTTGTTTTATATAGGGAATATAATAAATATTTATTCATCGATTTTCAGGAACTAAAGTTCATTATATTCCTCTTATATGCAGATGCATGAGGACCTCAAGTTTAAATAATTAACTAGCATTGCTGTTTTACAATTAAAAAGATCGAAAAATATATATAATTATGTAAATAATTTTATAATAAATTTTTACAAAACTATATTTTTCAGCATATACTTTACAATTCCAGAAATAATAGATGTACTAAACAATTAGAACTGCTTAAATTTGGCATAATTTAAAACCTTGTGCGATAAAGTGTAACGAAATCGAGTAGAAAATTTCAAAGCTATAATAAGACGTGCGAAGAAGCAAGCAAACTCTTTTGAAATCTTATATATTATAAGAAATTCAGAAAAAAGCTTATCCATAGAATTTTAAATGTTATGGATGTCTATCATTAGGCGAACATAATTCATAAAAATATAGTGGTTGTACATAGTTTTTTATTATTAAAACATATAAAAATAATAAAAAAAGTGTACACGGCAGCTAAGAAGCTAGACGGAAAAATTATAATGGTATTTTAACCTGAAACAATAAACTTTAATTGGTCTTAATAGCAAATAACTTTGGGTATTTAAAACACCTTTAACGATTTTCGGGATTAAATCCACAAAAGAGATTAAACTAAATCCAACAACTCTTTCTACAACAATTAGCGGAATTAGTGAAAACATGCATACATAAATTTATAATTTTTTTTTGTTTTGTTTCTTAAAAATTTCCACACTAAAGATCTTAACTGAATAAATTTGGAAATTTTTTTTGAAGAATTATTTTCTATTTGTTGCGATTTATGGATTTACATATTCGCATTAGGTTTGAGCGTTTATGTACGAAGAAAAAAACAACATCTAATCGATTTTGAATACCTAAAAAAATTTTAACTATGAAATTCATTGTGAAGGAACTTGTAAATGGTTTTATACAAATGTGTGAATACCTTAGCAAAAGTTTAATTTAATGACTTGGATTTGCATAATATCAAGACAACACTTATACTAAATTAATGAGAATAATATTGCAGCGAAAATTATATACATATTATAAGAAGTACCAAAAATATTGGAAAAACGAGCAAACATTCATTTTAATTTGCTTAGTTTTCCATAGCGGTAGAATGTACAAAAAAATCCCATTTAGCCGATGGTAAAATTTATTTTTTGCTCTATTCGACAAAATGTCAGCCGGAAACAGGTTCGATTTGTTTTGTTGTCATTATTGTAAAATTTTTATTCTCAAACCCGGTGTATTCACTGGACAAATACTACCTAAACAAAGGAAAAATGTTTACCACTACTGAGTTTTCCCCATCAAATAGATATTCGAAGTGAAAATAATAATTTCAAATAAAGACATTCCAAAGAAGTGGAAAATAAAATAGCTGAACATTTTCAGGGATGCTTAAATATCGGAATTTTGAAAAATCTCTGAATTTCCACATTTCAAGTTCTAAAATACCAAAACCGGAATTAAAACAACTCAGCCCGTTTGGCTTCCCTAATTCTAGCCTATTCAATGGTGAAAATATCCTAAAATGCATACATAGTAGAAAAACTTCATATTTAAATCTTTTACAAATGTCAAAGCCATTCGATGCATTATTGAGAGGAATAAAAATGAATTAAAATAGCAAAATGGTTTTAGAGCACTCAAGAAGAAAAAAATTGAAATAGTAATGTATAAAGCTTTGCATATTTAAAAAAGTTAGTGCATGTGAGTATAGGTTAGTTATTTACACTGCAGGAGATAATTCAAAGTCTGCTTAAAGACATTATTACAACTTACTAATAACGAAAGGTAAGATTTTGTCGGGCGTATATATCAATGAGAATTAATTTATTATTTTAGGTCAAAAGACCCTTTAGTTGTTTTTGCCTTAGTCTTTCAGCACGTCTATATGCCGCCGACATTTCGCTGATGCTACTCAGCTCGTCAGTAGACTCGAAAAACCTTGTTAAAAATAATGTTCAAACATTTACTTCATATTCTATTATTTCAATTGAAATAATGAGAATTTAAAAAACATTTAAACACATTTTCAAAGACAAAACAACTTTTTCGTATTGCTACTACTTAGCAACTTTCATACAACGACCATTGGTTGCTACGATTTGTATATTTGAAAGTATCAAAAAAACATTTTCAAATATCAATAATTTAAAAATGATTTATTCGCTATTAAGCAACTTTATTTGAAATTTATTATTTTAGGTCAAAAGACCCTTTAGTTGTTTTTGAGTAGCATCAGCGAAATGTCGGCGGCATATAGACGTACTGAAAGACTGAGGCAAAAACAATTAAAGGGTCTTTTGACCTAAAATAATAAATTTCAAATAAAGTTGCTTAATAATAAATCATTTTTGAATTAATGAGAATTAATACTTAAAATAAAACACGTTTCTGTTTCGGGCACGAAATAATGTAATTTCAATAAAATATACGACGTCTGACAAAATCCGACTTTTAGGCATCAGTATCAGTTTTCAAGTAAAATGCAATTTACATCAACGATACAAGTATTAATACTTTCATTGAATTTTGTGAGAGAAAAATACTTTTGTTGCAACTATAAAATAAAAGTATTTTGTCTATAACACCTCAAGTATAATGGAGAATACACAATGCCTGGCAAAACCATATCTATCAGCAATTGCAGGAAACAAACATGGCGGCCATTGAAATTTTCACCAGTTATAGATATAATATATTTGAGATTACGAAATTAAATTAACAGCATCTTCAACGTATGGTGAGTGTTAAAATAAATTTCTTTATTTCTGATTACCACTTTACAAATCTTCTGCGGGTGTATAACGGAGAAAAGGATTTTGTTACATTATCTGCGAGCTAGGAAGAAAAACAACGGCCGAATGATCAAACCCACTTGTATCATTTAGCGTTGTATTTGAAGAGCAACTTTAAACATTAACTGCGCTTGAAGTTCTCTCTTCAATCGCAACTAGACTTAATTAACAGTCAATGTTCGATCATTACTTTCGCGTGTGCAGTTTTCAATATTTGTAGAACCATTCTCTCTAATAATACAAAATCTCTTTTTAATGGATGAACATTTGGTCGTTTTGTCATATTACTTTATTTTTTCGGATATGTAATAAAAATCCAACATTCATTAAAACACCCTTTTAAATTAATGTTTAACAACATTTAACAAGCTGTATTCCTAAAATTGTTCTTTAAACTTCTATACACATGTTCTCATCAAATATTTTCATTTCACACACCTGCTTACAAGTTTCCACTGCACTTTTAATGCAACTCTAATAATTATCAAATACCAATACATACATATGTATATACGATTATTTAAAAGCAACATATTTGAACAGCTAAATGAAAAATAATTGAAATAAATTTTCCTTAATGACATTTACTCACATGCAAAATTGTTGGCTGCGTTATGTGATGGCCATTAACAAATGTCAAGACATCTGTGTGAAGAGGTGTTACTGTACAAACTCCCTCAACCAGAGATATTAAACAATGACGTGGTTGTATGGATGGTCCGAATAACTGCAAACAATTTGTATTGGCTGAGCCGACCTATAACCAAATAAAGAGATACACAATAATGGAAATATTAATGGTTAAATAATAAAACTTTTATTGGTGTTTAAAATTTTTAAATTCACATTTCGCTCACCTCAATTGGATCATTTCCCAATTTGATGCGTCGACCACCATCACCGCTATGCGTCACTTCAACCAGCATTGGTCCCTCACGGTCTTGTGACATATTATTGGTCCCATTGAAGCACCCAAAGGTTTTTCTTACGTCTACGCGGCTGTGAATCTGCTGGACGTCTCCGTACATGAAACATGATGGAACCTGCAATCAAGAAAAATTATTTGATTAAAATTTGCTGCTTTTATTTTAAAATAAAACAATTTACTTGGTAAATTCATTTTTTCTTTTTGGTTAAGGAAAGTAATAAAATAAAAGTGTCTCTAACGAGAACTTTTGAAAGCGACTAATAGCTGAAAATGCAAAATGCAATTTGTGCAGTTTTTCACAGACTGCCAAACTAATTCATATTTGCTGTGTTATTTTCAAGTTTATTCGTTCTGTTTTAAGGGAAATTAAAACAAAATAAAAATAAAAATAATAACAATAACAATAGAGTGTCAGTGGCTTAAGTGAAAAAATATTGAATCACATCCAATTTGCTTGAAGTTGTGATACTGATTACAGTTATGGTCTAACAAAAAGTACAGACAAAATTACATTTTACGAAAAAAAGGGAAAAAAACATTGACATTAACCCCATCAAAAGCATATTTCCACTTATACTGCATTATGAAATGTAAAACATATTTTGAGGTCTTTTAAAAATCATTTATTAAGGCCGGTACGAAGTTCTTCAGAAATTTACGCTTTCACAAAAATTTCACCTTGGAGAATTCCTCATGTAAATTTTACTGACCGGTACGGAATTAAATAAAGAAGTGTAAACGGAACTTTGACGTTTAGTTACTATAACAGGTATGCTATAACTATAACAGTAGAAACTTTTTCTAAGAACACAAACAACAATAAATGTTTATACATTTGGTTTAGAAATAAACTTCTACACAATATCTACATAAAACATAATTATTTTACCGAGTAGAGATAATTGTTGTTTTATAAACGACAATTACCTTAATACCTTCGTACACCGGCCTGCTGCTGTAATTTGCATAAAGTGGGGAAAAGAAGTAGAATAATCACAATTAGATGAATACCGTTTTCAATTCTGAGGAAAAAAAACACTGAACTTTACAATAGCATGCCTTGCTTTCTCAAAAAAAAAAAGGAAATTGATATGCTATTGACAATTTTCACTTTTACTTGTTTTGCACCAAAATTATAGCTTTTCTTTAACTACGATTTAATAATTTCAAAGAATCATTTCCTATTCGCATCTTTAGTGAAAGTTTATTTAGATATAGCAACATAATATTTTAGTTAACGATTGCCAAAAATAAACCACTACCTTTTCAGTGATGTACTATTGTAAATTTCAGTATCTTTCCTCAGAATTGGCTGTGGTTCTACTTCTTTTCTAACTTTATATGCTGGAAACAATGTACAGATAGTTGCCAGGTCGTACAATATTATCTATAAAATCTGCCTAGAAATGTCTTAATCGTGTGATCCGCCAATTTCTGTCTTACTACCTTATCAGAAAAAGCATTGTCAGTCCGCTGTAAGACACTAATATTATCAGACATCTGATAACAGAAAGGGCATTTTTGTTGTATGTATCAGGTACTTGACACATATTGTAAGATTAGCTTCTAGTGTTTGATGTATAAAATTTATTTACCTGAGAATGACGCTATTGTCAGAAAATTATTTTTACTGGCAGCACCGTCATACACGTGGCTGATTTGAATCCTATGGCAATGTATAACAACAGATCTGGCAACAATAATTTCACAACAGCGTGAACTGAAAATTTTGATTGGCAGATAAATTTTGTTAAGGACTTGATACACTATCCCACACAGTCGTACGATTCAACTTGAAATAAATGCAAAGTCTGAAAGACCTTTAAAAAATCGTTTGAAAATGGCATTGTGTGTGTTATACAAATATGAGGCAAAAACAGCTTTACAAAGAAGTCGTATGGAATCTATCATTTTATAAAATTTTCATTAACTTTAAAATCGTATAGACTTCAAAAAACTGCATTTTATCGTAACTTTTGAACACACACTATTTTTTTAATATGTCGTACTACTGCATGGGATAATGAAACATGACTTTTATACCCTGTTCACACATGAAAATTAATTACGTAATATTGGTTTATTGTGTGAGAAAATTTTAGTTTTCACGAATATTTAAATGAGTCAACTTAATTGAGTACGTAAAGTAAAGATTTTAGTTAATAAATAAAGGCATAGGGGTATATTCATAAAAAATAAAATGTATTTATGTATGAAATATTTGACTTAAACACATATCAAATTCATTTTAATTTTATGAATATGCCAATAAACCTAGTATATATACCATTAATTTACCAAAAAAACAAAAAAAAGATAATTCAACTATAAAGTGTCGTGTGGAATCCTGTCAAAATGCATACATAAAATAATATGGGCGAAAACTTCATGAAAAAATGTTGCTAGAGCAGTACTGCGATTTCTCGTGGAAAAATATACAAACATACAAAATATATCTGCAGCATAATATGAAAGCTGTGAAAAGAAGTTGAAACAGCTGATACAAATAACTATGGCAACACTCACAGTGTAGAAAAATCGTCAAATTATGCAACACTGAATACACATCAAACTTTTCGAATGTAAAAAATAATGTTGCTCAAGATTTTCCGCGAATCTGAACACAATACCGGCCTTAACAAAGCAAAGACGCATTACTATTGTAGATAAAAAAAAAAAACAGTTTTGTATTAAAAATTAATATTTGAGCAATAATCTACTAATAGAGATTTTGTATGAAATATTGAGCTCAATATTACTATAATCTCAATTTTCTACATCGCCTGAACTACGCAACTAACGTTTTGGTGAGGAATTTTTATTGGCACTGCATTTCCAGTACAATAGTCTGTACAAAGGTATACATTTAGAAGGATACAAATTCAAAATATCAAGTTATCAATAAAATATAATTTTCTGGGTTGTAGTAGTGCAATTCACACTCAATATATTATTTGTTTGCTAAGTGATATAAGAAAATTTTCAATACATTTTGTTATTTTAAAAATTTATTTTGCTATACTTATATTTTTACCGTTGACTGTATATAACATTGAAAATACAACATTTTTGGATAGAAACTTTTCCTGTGCCATGAAAAGTGTGACAAAATACGCAGCATCATAAATTTTTAGTTCTATTTTATGTGAATATTTTTCTTTTCTATAACAGAATTTAATGTCAATAGAAATTGCTTTTAAATACGTTCGTGAACTTTACAAACGCTTTTTAAAATGCAATAGGACATGCTAAAATACAATCATGTGTGTGTGTCTGTGTGTGTGTGTATGTGCAAACATGTCAATATATTGAGTTTTAAGCGATGATATTGCATTCAAAAACATCTTCACCATTTTTGTTCTGATTGGAAATTGATTGCTAGTTTTTTTCCATTTTCAATTCATGTAGTTCAGTAATATGCTTTCCTTTTAATTTTAGGCTGTAGGTATTTTTTTTTATTAATAAAAGTTATTTTATTTTATTCAATATTTCGGTTTCCTTTGCATATTTATTCAATAATATGTAAGAATATAATTTTGTTCATTTTTAATTCACACTACCAATATTCTGTAAATCCAACCAACAGCCCGTCCTGATTACCACGAGATCATAACTGTTATAAAGACATTATTCTGATCATTTTTAAATTAGTTAACACAATCGAATGCTTGCCTTTACCATAACCCAGTAATGAATATGATAAGCACAACCGAATAAAATATTACGAATTGGATTTTAGTACCAATCATTCGTATTTATTTGCAACTAATCAAGAAGTTTTTCAAATATATGGGTATTTTATCGGCTGCAACAACTAATACGTTGTTGATTTTATAGTTGATCATTGCTTGTAGCAGCAAAAAAGCTAAGTTATAGTTGATTCTCTTAATCAATTAAATGGTTCGCTTAAGCGCTGCCAATATTTATGAGTTGTATTAGCTTTGTAGTTTTGTATTTTAAGCAGTTAAAGAGTTTACAAAAAAACCCAATGTTTCTCTTATAGCTGCCAATTTTGTTCTTATTTTAGTTATGTTAATCATTTATTCGGTTACAGGTATAATTTTTCTGTCATATTCTATGTTGTTAAGCAATTCTGTTTTGCTGTTGCAACGGTTGTGTTGATAATAAAAATTAAAAGTATAGTATCAACTACATGTAAGTTTAGGTGATACAAAAGTATCAACTACCAAAATTCGATTGTGACAACTCAACTATTTTATACTTGTAAATGTGCAGCCTATATTTTACTATATTCACATTAAACCAGAGAAACTTGCTATTCTTTTACTTAAATTGAATAAAACTTACAGTAAGCAAAATGATATTGATAATAACTATTTTATCAATATTGTTAAAAAGGACAAAGAATTTATAAAGAGCAAAAAGCAAAATGATTTTAAAGTTCTCAGCACAAACTTTTATAAGCGCATTTGAAAAAGAAATATTTAAAAACTCAAATAAGTTGGAAAAATTTAATATTTTTTATTTAAAAGTAGAACAAATTTAAATGATGCTTAATAAAAAGAAACGTCATCAGTATTTAACGAAGCGGAAAAGTTTTATGAGAAAATGTAACAAATAAAATGCAAATGTAAAACAACTTTTCAAACTAAAGAGAAGTTGACAAAAAATATATTGATTCGATTTTTAGTAAAGTACATATTGGTACAGAGAAAGTTAGAAACAAACGGAAAAATAAAAAAGTAAATAGTTGCAAATTTGAATAATTAATGGAAGATGGAATCATTTTCTTTTTGTCGAAAATAAGTATTGCATGATATTTCAAAGACTTTTATTTTAGAAGTTATCATTTACATATACTGAGGCAGAGGTTCCCAGCCACTTTTGTTCACAATTCCTCTGCCTAAATTTGTATTTGTCCCGAAACTCTTTTCCAGGTGTACCATTTTTATTTCATTAACTATATTTTTAAAATTATCAGTTTTTCATAAAATTTTCGAAATGAATCTTTCGTGTGAGTTCTGCATGCAGGGGCATATTTACCAGCGAAATATAGTTTGATTTTCTGTTACGCGCCCACCTAGTTGACGGGAAAGTTTTTATTTTTGTCTTCAGACGTTGGGCGATTTGTTGAAATATGCCTTTCCCCTTCAGATTCTTCGAAAACTAATATGACTACTGCGACGATTAGTTTTTTTCGGCATAATTAAGTTCCACTTGATTTTAAGAAAATAAATGATGTGAAAATAAAAACAATATCAGCTGTTTTTTTATAGTAATGCTAAAACAGTCAGAGAAACATTTTGCATTCGTTTTCGGTTAGTTGTTCTTGAAAATTTAAGAACTGGCTATACATACAGACGAATTAATATAAAATTAAAAAAAAAAAAACAATACTGAGAAGGATTACATCTGTAAAATGCAGATATAATCTTAAAATAATTTCATGATTCATATTCGCCTTTTCCTATGAGTAAAGAATTTACTGTTTCAGATTATGTTGTGGAAATGTACAAAATATTTTGTCTACGGTGATTTCCTGATAAGCTCTGGAATTAACTCGCAGCCTTGAGCATGTGGATCAGAATGCAAATTCGCATACAGATTTAATTACAAAATTGGTGGCCACTATATCCATCAGCCTTTCGTTTGACAAAACAATGTATTATTGGCATAACACGCTTGAAAATAATCTTGTTTTGCTGCCATACTCACAGGCACGTCAATGTACAACACCTCAAGTGACCAATCGTTGCAGCTTCAGTTAAAGAGTATCTTGAGAGTCAGAAAATAAAAAGAAAAATAAAATCAACTTCAAAATCCTTTGATGGTTGACATTTTCAAGGAGATTAAATAAGGGGAAAAATTGAAAAGTTCAAAAGAATTGTATGTATGATTGAATGTGTTTTTGATAAAGTGCCATATGACAACGTCATGACAGAAAGACACTCATTCATTTCTACTTTTGCGAAATCTCCCACATTATCCTTTCGAAAGTTTTAATTGTTTTACAGAAAAAAGAGAAGCAGCCAAACACATTATATCAGGGCGAATAGAAATGTATTTATTACAACTTAAAACACCAGAACTACAATTTATTTTAAAAAAGTAATAATAAAAGGAAAGCAATAATATCGAATCTTGAGAAAACTGAACAATAAAAGAATTTTAAACAACAGAACAAAAGTCGTTATTAAAGTTTAATGAACTGAATTTTTGAAAGCAATATAAAATGAAATAAATGAAAATTATTGGCGATTTCTGGCAAATACTTTTAATGAAACCTATTTTTTAATGTTTGTACATTAGGGTCATCCTTGTTTTCGAGTACTGCGGCAACTTTTAATCAATACCTATTTATTATAAAAGCTTGATTATATTTTTACTGTAAACGGGCCGTAGGCACAAGATGGGGCTTAATCCAGAGGTGACCTACGCATCTACAGTGTGGTGGATACTGATGAAATATAAATGCAGCATCAGGACAATACAGAACGCTCAGAGAATCTGCTGTCTTGGTATAAGTGGGGCTTTCAGAACGACATTAACAGCGGCGATGGAAGCAACATTATCAATATTATCCATCGAGCCATTCGAAATCGGTATCAAATACGAAGCGGCTCTACAGCGACATGATTGAAAGTCATGGGTAAGTGGCGAGTCCATACCGGAAAATGTGACATCAGATCGCATACTGGGAACTAGACTAGGAGCGAATTGCCAAACATTGATCCCCGACATCTAATCCTGGTTGACCGCCATTGGAACCAGATCCCCATGTCGCTTCATTGTTGCGTTTATATAGCAAACACCACGCAACTGTTGGACTATTGCACAGTTTTGCAAGTGGAAGTTCGGACGATAATGGAATGCCTCAGGGATCTCAATGTAAGGAAGAGGAGAGGACTTGTTGATATGTTCACAGATAGTAAAATTACCATTAGAGCAATTTTAGCTCAGTAGACTAAATCACAAATAGTTTGGAATTGCGAAAACGCTATTAACACTTATTCGACACATGGTAAAGTGCGCAGCATATGGGTGTCAAGGCACGCAGGAATATATGAAAATGAGAGGGCAAACTCACTTGCTTCAGGAGTAGTAGAGTTAAGTAGCATAAGCTTGGTATGAGCGAAACCTTTTCGAAGTAGTTAAATCCGAGCTAAATGCTTGGTCACATAGAGCCCAATCAACTCTCTGAAATAACGAAGTCACAGTTAACTCTCAACCTACAACATAATAACCGCATAGATGTAGCAGGAGATAACACTACCTTGGAACACTATTTGTGCCATTACCCCACCTTCTCACAAATACGGCCCCGATATCATTGTAGCGATACGTTACAGGACATAGGAACTTGATGACTGACACGGAGTTGCTGTATATCTATGGTTAAAATTTCTATGGCGCACAACAAGCCTAGACTAGCTTAGGTGTATGTCATATGACATGGGCTATCATAGCCCTCCTATCAATCTAACCCAAGCATATTTTTACTTTATTTTCGGACAAAAATTAAGCTTTGCTATTTATTTTCGAGCTTAAGCAAAATATTGAAAGGTTACTCCAGCTTCAAGTCTTTGTAACAAATCTCATTTCATTTGGTTTCAATGTTTCAGAATTAATAAACCTTAAAATTATTAATGATTAACTGAACAAAACTTTGTAAGTTGGCATTGCTGATTTTAAAGCTTTTAATATTATCATCGTAAAAGATTTTATGGGTTCCATGTCTCATAAAGCTTGAATTTTTTTATAAAAGACGAGGTAACAGTACTTTGAGAACGTTGTGAGAGTGAAACTAAAAGTGAGACCTATCCGTCTGGGAATGTCGCCAGCTACCACCGAAGAAGAGATTGAGAGATTGTACCACGTGATCGGAATCATTTAGAAACTGCAGAAATAGAATTGGTGTATTATTTAGCCAGTAGCTAACTGGCTTTCAAGTTTGTAAATTGAGGACTGACAAGTAACTAGGGCAATAACATCTACCTTTAGGGTGATGCATGTGATTAAATGAAATGGAAAGCAATTGAAATTTAGTATATTGAAACAAGAAGTTAGTTAAAGATATTTTTGGCCTTGACACTGCAGATCCACAGGAAACGGAATTGATAAACTGCTAACAGTTTTAAAACTATTAAGCCATATTCGATTGCGATTTACGAAACAATTCTACCAAATTTAAGCGAGAAAGTGAATTGTGTTTTGACTCCATCGATGTTAATCCTGATTTAAGAAGTGGAGTTAGCGAACTTTATGGAAGAAAAGTTCGAAGAAACATGCTTCGGCGACCATCAAGTAAGAGAAGTTATATCATCAGCTGTATTATTTTAAATCTCAAGTTGGTTTACTAAACCAATCATATAATATTTTATACAAACAAATACTCTCTTTATAAATAATAGAAACGGCAAAGACAAATACAGACTGACAACAGCATAGAAATCATAAAATTGAATTAATTTCAACATTAATGATGACAACAAACCAATAAAAAAAAAAAACGATGTCCCAGCTATTGAAAATATTGTCATCGTTGGCAGTTAATTCTTGCTCTGGTACATATTTACAAAGCTGTAAAATATGTGCAGCATCTTGTAATAATGGTAGCTGCTGTAGCGATAATATTATCGTACAAGCTATAAAACGTACATTGTAAGCAGTTACTTCTAGCAATTCCCGCTTAATCCTCACTAGATTGGAGGAAAAATGCTTCTTGAATATAACATGAACTTTAAATAAACGATGACATCATATGACATATAAATGTGCATTTATAGCTTACAAATGCGATTAAAAGTGACTTGCCATTCATTGATGGTTGTAGTTAACTAAAGTAAACGAATAGCAGCTAAACAACGATACAAGAAAACAAAAATTTATTGCATATTTTAAGGCACTGAAACATATCAACATTAAGGAATGACATTTTCCTTAGAATCATAAAATTGTTTACTTATATACGTATACATACATCTATCTAAAATACATGTATTGAAAATTGCTTAATATACACAACTATTTTAAGCCGTTTTACAGTAATTGTTTATTACGATATCAGTTTATAAAGTCTGTATCACTTAAATCTGTATATGTGTATTTGGCTTTGCTTAAAATCCATCTTCGAACTAATGAAGCATATTTGAACCATTTATTATCGTTTAGTTTAAAATAACAATAATTGGTCTGGGTTCATTTAAGAATTAAGAAAGAAGAATAAATATATATATATATTATAAACTTAATGGATTTTATAAAAGGGAAGGTTAGTTATTGTTTCCTTCTTTTATTCTGTTTGGCATGAATACAAACTTTTTAATATGTTTGTCTTGATTTTCAACAAAACTTGTGAATATACTTTGTTAGTAATTCAATTTATTGCTTTTCTTAAAAAAAGGGAAAAGTTAAGACAAAGTTGATATGGAAATGGAAGAGAAAGAGAAAACATAAATTTGCTGCATTTCCACTGTTGAATAATGAAATTTTCTTTTAATGCTGTTTTCGTTAATAACTATAATTTTTAACAAACTTTTAAATAATAAAAAACAAAATGAATTTCATATCAAGAAGTCACATTTTAATTTGTGTTTGGTTTAAAATACAAATTTAAAAATATTTTATGTATAGTTTATTTGATCTTTTAATTAATAGATTAAAATTGTTCAGGCTTAAGATCTTTTTTTAAATTATTTATTTTTCTCGATATTTCGCTAACAATTTGTTAGCATCGTCACGAATTTTCTATCGTTTTTTATTTTCTGTTATTTTGTATAATTTTTTTTTTTTTGTATAAAATTTAAAACAGAATTTTGTTGTTTTAAATTTTTATACAAAATAACAGAAATAAAAAACGATAGAAAATTCCCTGACGATGCTAACAAATTGTTAGCGAAATATCGAGTAAAATAAATAATTTAAAAGATCTTAAGCCTGAACAATTTTAATCTATTACAAATTTAAAATAAATATCGCCGATACCAATTCCGATACGCTTATTGAAATTGAGCTCAAGTAAAAATTAACCAAATTTAAGTAGAGAATTCTTCTATTATACAAAAGAACAGTGTTTATTAAAGAGTCATTCATGTTTAAAATTCAAATTATCAAACTACAAATATCTAATTTTACAATTTTAAAAAAAAAAACGATGGCATTCAGTTTAGTGTGGCTCAAGAATTAAAATTGATATTAATAAGACTTTAAAAAGAAAACTGAATTCATGTTAACAAAAATACATTATTGTTACGCACAAAATAACAGTGTAAGATATTATTATTATTATTTATTTATTGAGACTTCTTTTCTTTCATAAAACAGGATTACCCAACATAAATTTAGTGCAAACTTAAAACTATTACGTATTATTTTAAATGCATAAACATTGTATTGCGAATGCTTCGCGCTTAATAAAACTAAAATGTTAAAAAAACAAGTCTATAATTTAACAATTGATTTTATATATAATGCTTGCTCCCGGCACTTATCATTACATGCAACGCTATGTTTACAAAAATAAACTTAATACTAAACCTTACACTACTACCTTAAACCTATAAAAAAAAACAAAAAAAATGAAAACCAAACAAAAACATTAAAAAAACAATAAAATAACAAATTATTACCCCCTGTGTACGCCGGGACTACAATGTAAATAAAAGTTCTGTCCAGCTAAGCCAGTGGTTTCCTCTCGCATAATTCCAATACATGAAATGTATTGAGAATTTGACCAACTGAAATCTCGTTCGACAGATAAAATATCTTGAATAATATTGCCCTCAAAATAAGACAATTTATTGACAAACCTGCCCAGAGCTCCACAGCATAACGAGATAAAGCAGATAACTTGGCCTTCTCATAAATATAAATGTTGGAAAATCTTCTGTTCAACGATTTAAAACTCTTCCCTATGCATTTCCGCACTATGTGACGCTCAAATATCTCCATTCTACACATAGCCGTTTTGAGATGGTAAACCATATCGGAAATGCATAAAGAAGTATGGGTCTAATACTCACTTTGTATATCAACAACTTCGTTCTAATTGGCAAAACTTTATTGTTCAACAATCTACCAAAGGCCCCTGCAACCCTACTTGTTTTATCCAAATTATAAGACACATGATTATTAAATTTCAGTAGCTTACTAAAATTGACCCCAAGATACTTTATGTTATCCTTAAACTGAATTTCATGACCATTTAACATCAACTGCAGCTCTGTAAGATATTATTAATGAGCAAATTTAAACTGATGTGATATTGTTTAATTTCTAAAATCATCAAGATTTTCAAACAAAAACGTTTGCAATATTTATGATTTTACAAAATAAACGATGGCATTCAGTTTACATTGGCTTAAGGTTTAAAATTAATATTAATAAAGTTTAAAAGACAAAATGGAATTTGAGATCATGTTAAAATTAAATTAAAATTATCAAAACAACAATGCAAATGAAAATTGATATTAATATTATTTTGTTTAAAAATAAAAAGTTCTCAAATTTTGCGGAGATAGACGATTTCTTAAATCCGTTTGAAACAGAGCTGCAGGGAAAAGTCTCTCAGATGCGACAGAACTCATTTGAAAACTTAAGTATTTCTGCGCCATTTTTTAAATTTGGGTAGAATAAAAAGAGAAGAAATAATCTCTTCTGTTTTAATTTTTATTCTGCTTTTAATATGATATTTCTCATAGTTGTCATGCAAAAGGAAAGAGTTGAAATTTATATTGTTCAAAGGCGCAAAAAGTATCGGCGTATCGACAGTAAAATATCGCCCATATCGATATATCGGAAAATTAGAAATATCGCCGATACATCGGTATCGGTTGCTTCCCTAATTCTAATATTCCTACCATATTCGTAGTCCATAGTGTCGGCGTTACATTATCTCGCTAACAATCTAGAAATTTTGAAAGGGTTTACGAATTCTCTTATTATTTTTTTAGTCCTTCAATTACAAAATAATGGTTTTTGCTATTTAATATTTCGACACGCCTTTGGGTGTCTTCTTCAGGGTAAATTATTTTAGTCAGTTTGCTTTGTATGTTCTTTTGAAATTGTAAATTTAATTCTAAAAGTTACCCTGACGAAGACAACTAAAGGCGTGACGAAATATTGGATACAAATAAAATAAAAAACCATTATTTTGTAATTGAAGTGATCTCAAGCTTAAAACCCCAAAATAATTAAATAAAAAGGCGAAAAATTATCATAAAGAATTCTCTTGGATGTTAAATATGGTAAATGTCTATATATAAAATGTTAGTGTTTATTAAAAGCCAGCATTTAGAAGTTAATTATTTATGTCAACTTCTTTGTGACGATGATAACGACTCTTGGAATAATATTGCTACGCTTCTACCCTGAACTTTAAGAGTTCTTTTTTAATGCAAATGAAATAATAACACTCTATTACATTTATGCTGTTCTTCCTATTGATATGCTTTCACCTTCTGAATTTAACTGAAAAATTATCCCAGTATTTATGGCTAAATATATTCCTCATTTCAGAATTCGCTAGAATGTTTATGTATTTCTATTAATTTATAAGTTTAATATTAGTTAACATTAGCCTACTAAAACTAGTTATGTAGAATCATTCGCCATTTGAGCTGTTCTGTAAATTACGTGGTTTCACATCATCCTGATTTCTAAAACTAACTGCTTAAAAATTCTGAAAACGACTTTTGTGATTAAAGCTAGAAGATGTTTAAACTGCCATTCAATACTATAAAAATTATCTCTATACACTTATTAATTTGGCCTTTGGACAACTGATATTACTGTTTTACATCGGGATATTTAGTGTTATACAATAGTGTAGTATTTAGAGTTAAAGTTTAAATTGACTTTATTTATATTTTAATGTTATTATACAGGCATGTTTTGCAGTTCACGTGTTTTCAAATCGCTGTGATTTCAAAATAATGTGAACTGCAAACATGCCTGCATAACATTAAGAGCATAAATTCAAAGTCAAGTACTTAAAACTCTTTACAATTGTTTCTAAATACTACACTATTTGTATAACACTAAATATCGATCTTACCAGATAAAATTTAAAACAGTATTAATAGTTGAGGACCATGGCCAGTAGCCAGTGTTTTAAATTAATAAATTTATGTAAGAGTTAATTTTAGACTAAATAATTGTAATAATATAATTAGTAGTTGATGTCGTACTACACGACCTTCGGCACAACTCGACAACTTATAACAGCTTTGTAATTATATTAATTTAAATACAGTTAGCCATATTAATTATTCTACATTGATCTAGAAGTTGTTCTATAGTACTAGTGCAGGAAAAACGTCTTTACTTGTTTTCTTAACATAAGTTTAGGCACTAAATATATTTGCTATAAGTTCCAACTGTTTACATTTTAGTTTTACAAAACACACTGGCTAAAATTTTGCACAAGTATAAACCTCTTTCTTAAAACCTAGTTTCAACGTTTGAGATCTTCAAGATATTTTAGTTGTGTCACAGCTTGTTGCGGTTTTTCTCCATCCGCACGTGCACAGAGCTGAACTGTTTACGGTTTTTCTCAACTGGTGGAGTTCTTTACGACCTTTATGGCTCTTTGCTTTAATATAACTTTAATCTTAATTATAAATAATTAATATAACTTTAATCTATCTAAGGCTTGAATTGCAATGTAATTCTGATTTTAAATAAACTAACTGTTCTTCAGGAATATAGTATTCGAATGGCCGAATTCACTTCGAGTTTCTTTTCTTTTTTTTTGGACTATGATGTTAAAATAAAGTGATTTTAATATTTCACTTAATAAAAGTTATACCAAATTTGAGGTTAAATTGCTTATTAATTGCGATATTAAACATATT
>BGZK01003872.1:0-18506 GCA_005406025.1 Eumeta japonica
TAGTTTAGATTTGTATGCGAAGTATAAAGTTTTAAAAGTCATTTTTTTAAATTTAATGAAACTGTTGTGCAAATGAATATTAAGTAATTATTGTGTTATTAATTAAATTATTAGATGGAAATCATTTAATAAGAAATACCTGGATCATCATGTCGGACGTTAATTTTATGTTTTTACCATCTACACGTTTTCACATCTATGTAGTCTTTTTTATATTCTTGCAAAGAAAAATACATGCTAATTACAATAATTTGAATCAATTTGGATTTCTGTATGTCAGAAGCTTTCTTTCGCTTACGAATGTCAAATAATAATGTTATAGTAAATATGAGAGCTTGCAGTAGCTGCAGTGCAGTTCATCTTTAATCCATTTAAACCAACCTAAAAACCATTTTGATCAAGTTTTATGCCGTATCACTTATTGTTCGATCAAAATGAGTGTTTTTTGGTTTGATTTGTTAGTTAAAAAAAAAATAATAAACTACAGCAAATGCAAGTATGTGAAAGCAAGACAACAAGTTTGTAATTATGACATTTGTTTTCGCAGTGCTGACAACATTTTCGATATTGTAAAATACAAATTGACATTAAAACTCTTATGGCTTCTTTTAAACTGTCGTGTGATTGCGCAACTTTTCACATTAAATTTAGATAGAGAAATAAATATAAGTTATCTCTCGTTTAGGATGAGAATAAACATGCGTTTTCGAGATTGTAAAATAAGCATTAAATACATGACTACAGCAGGCTAAACCAGACCATAAAAATTGCTGGCTATAATTATTACCATCATCAACCAACTTCTTAGTTGAATTGGAAACGGCTGCTATGTCATGTGTATTTAAATTGCCTATTTCGGAGCTGTTATCAGATGTGCGAACACTAATGTCAATATCATTTTTATTTAGCCTTTTTGTATTCGAGTGGGAAAGAAATACAAAAAAATTAAATAAAACGCAAAGAAAACTAAAATGAAATTAAGAGAAATTATTTTTATTTTGGTGGTGGAATGTCACAATACACACCTGTTGAAGTAAGATAACCTGATTAATGTTGCCTTGGCAGAGTTGTAGTTATATTCAAAGAATTAGTCAAGGCGAATTCATTATAAGGTGGACCCTTTAACCCATATGTTAATCAGCTGCCTTCGAATCAAACTGTCATTTTCCGTGTATTTCGTTTGACAGATTGGTGTTTGTTCTGTTTTTATTGTTGTATAGAAGAGGCCACTTTGTGGTGGATCTGCCTTAGAATTAGTTAGTATTTTGTACTTTTAGAAAAACAATGCTGCAGTATATCGAGTCTTCGCTTAATAACATGTAATGTTACATTATATTACAATACGTAAGTGCATGCGAGCGAAGACAGTAAAATCGACAAACCCAAATTCATTCAAAAGTGAGTGACTTGCTTTTGCTTTTATTCGCATGAATTTTCCTTCAAAATTTTAAAATATTATCTCCGAAAAACAGATAAAGGATTACTTAATGTATTTGAATTTTTCTTTCTAAATACAACAGAAGTGTACTATACAACTGACTTGAATACAGATTATATGTATGTATGCATAAATGCATTTTATTCAAAATTTTAACTAATTTCAAACAGAAAATTGTTGAAATGGTGTTCAGTTTCTGCAAAGTTTGTAATACTTGTAGCATTCTTAAGATAATTTATGGTTATTTGTTGTGATTGTTGTCGTTACAGTTGTTGTAGCTGTTAAAGATAGGAATGATATACAATCATGGTAAGTGTTTCATGCGTTTCAAAACTCTTTGAATAAACAATAGAAATAAAAAATCATGCGGTAACCCAGATGAATATGGCTTCGAAAATAGTTGGTGATAAAGCAAATCGCATTATGGAAAAGTCAATTCAAAAATAAGCAACCAGAGCAACGTACAAGATAATCAATCATTGAGATATTTTCAGTGCAAGTTGACAACATCTTTTTATATTGGCAGCACACGAAACTAATTATAATTTAAAACCATAAAGAAACATTTTTGAAATTGCCAAAAATATTAACTTTAAGCAAATTACATCAACATAGTTAGTACAGTTCGGGGGAGGGCTCCAGTGTTGCCAGGATTTTAATTTCAACGTTTGGCTAAGTAACAGATGGTGAGAAATTGTCTGACTACAGACTTTCCCTCCTAAATTAGCAAGCAATGCCAACACAAATTCTATATGTATCTTACCTCGGATCAGCAGTTAAACAGTAAAAAAATAGTATCGGAATTTGCAAGACCAAAAGCTGTTTTGTTCCAAAGAAAAATTACAAAATCAAGCCCCTTCTAAGCGGAATATATGTCATCGATGACACAGTAAAATACATGTCATTATATTTACTATATACAAATCAATGTAATTTTTCACATTCAAGACTGGTCCGATTACTTGTCTTTCTTTGTAGTTCCCGCTTTAATATTTCAACTGCTTCTTAAACATAACATATTGCAATAAAACGAGTTGAAATGAGTTTTGCCATCACCGATTTCCAATTGATCCATATTAAAATGCATATGAATTTTCACTAGCTCATACATTTTTAATATATTTAGTTTTTTATTTTGGCCTCAAGCGTTACCAAAAAAAAATATATATATATATATATATATATATATATATATATACAATCTAGTCTGCTCTATGTAAAACATATTTCACTTTGTTTAGTTTGCATATGTACGTCAAAACATATGTATACTGTCGAAACATTGAAGTTTTGACTCGTCCTTGCACAGGCATGCTGTCGCTGGCACCCAATGAATTCTTCTTATTACCGATTATTAAAGGTAAACTGTATGACCTACGATTTGCGAACAACGGAAACAGGGTCGAAGATTCAAAGCCATTTTTAAAAGCGTCTTATTACGAATGGAAAACTTCTATGTTTAAACGAATGTAATAATATATTGATCATCAAGCGGAATATTTTGAAATAAAAGAAAATCATTATCATTTAAACATCGTTGTTATTAATTGCTATTCTCGATATATAAATAGCTTCCTTCCTGTTCCGAAAAGCTCTTTTATACTCACTAGAAAAAAACGACGATTACTTTTACAAATAAGATCCTTGCAGGTGCCATCAATGATTTCGTCTTTGACGCCTATATGGCTTACTGGGATTTCTTTGAGCACATGTTACTATATGTTAAATAAATATACATGTGTAGGTATGTGTACATATGTATATGCATTTGTTTTTATTATGTTACTTATTTGTACCGCTGTAAAGTGGCCAACAAGTGACAAGGTCATCACGTGCTTTGGCATAGTTATCACAAATATTTACAAGTTTCAATCAAAACGAAGTTGAAAATAATAATTATTTACATTTATGACAATTTTAATTTTAAATTATTTAGTATTCATAAAAAAGAAAAACATTTTTTCGATATATTACTTACTTTGAAGTAAAAAACATTTTAATCTCCTGCTAATCGCACGCTAGACTGCGTTAAAAATGCAGTAACGAGACTCTCGAACACATGACATATACTTACATATGCATGCACAGGGACGAACACGATACTAGCACTACCGTTACACTTTTCTTAAAACTCGTGTAATCAAAATTTGTTATTTTGAGCTGAATATTATGTCATACAACAAAAATTATCGCCAAAATATCAGTGGACGCAAATATGGCATTCGACTTCTTAAATACATACATATATGTATATGTATTTATTTAAAACCCCTTCAAAATTAGTCGTGCATTTATATGTTTTTTTTGCCTTTCAAGTGCGAGCTCAACACTTTCATCAAGTAACCAAAATTGCTTATTACTGCACTACAGATCGTGGGTATTGTATCAACCAGGGTTGGAAAATTATTATATAAAATATTAATGATGAGGGAATTTGCGATAATTAGCTTATTGTTGTTTGGTAATTTTAAATGTTGCTTTTGATAGCTAAATAACTCAGTGTAATAGTAATTTTTCGTTCGCAAATAAACTTCGCCACGCAACTCTATGGTTCACACATGACATTTTTCCTTCATGAAACTCTTCTAATTTTATTTGAAACTTTCATTCGTGTCTACACACTGAACGAAATTCAAGCCAATTTAATCCGCTTAACATAGACGAATAACAGAGCAAAGAAGAATTTCAGAGTACATGAAAGTATGTACTGAAATTTACTCGTCTCACTTCTGTTACCCCTGTTACCAGCAAACACAGAATTTCATGAAAGAAAAATTTCATGTGAACCGACACTAATTCTTTTTCTGTGTAGTAATAATTGTTATTTTTGAACGGAAATTTCCTTATGACCTCCGTATCAGCCTTAAAACGAGAATATTTCTGGAAAGTTCAAACTTTTATGTTGGACTCCCTTCATTTGTATTTAGATAAAACCCTGCATATCTACATAAATAAAATGCTTTATAAATAAAATATAGAAAAAGAATATTAAAATAATTTTATGTATCGTCACCCAAATATTGGAACATAAATACTTTTGCTCTACAACTTGCTGTGGTGATTTTAAAATATTTTTTTTTTTTTATAAAATAGTCACGTTGTTTTCAATACTCGCAAATATTCCAATTTATTATTTTAAGCCCACTGAGTTGCAATAAAGGAAGCTTAAATATATAATAAAATTTAAAACTATTTTAATAGTAAGCGAAAAGTTAATGCTCCCATAATAAGGAAATTTGATCAGAAATAAAATCACAAATTTATTTAAAAAAATATGATTTTTCCTTTGGTAACCTTTCTCATGAAACGAAATATTGAATAAAAATTAAATAAAATTACTTTTATAAAAACACCTGTAGCTCAAATTAAAAAGAGAAGCAGATTTTTTTAAGAAAAAGGTCAAATAATGACAAAAATAATATTAAAGAGAACATAATAAAATTTTAAAAATAATAAAAATTATTTTTTATCAACTCATTTGCACTAAAATGCTTAAATGAGTTAAGTTTTAATGTGAAGCTTTAGGTCAGTTTTAATACAAATTATTATATGCCAATATTTCGCTCTCCTTCGGATAGCTTCTTCAGGGCAGAAAATAATGTTTTTATAAATTATGTTTATAAAATTTTTGAAACAAAAAAAAAATTTAAAACAAACAAAAACACAAACATACATACATACATATTATGAATGAACATTTTTATGAATGAAAAATGAAAATTTATTTAAATAACAAAATATATACATACATACATACATATATAATTAAACCTTTTGAAAATTTTTTTATCATACATACATCAATACATATGACTTATTAAAAGAAACAATTTCCACTCAAACAAATATGTATATATGTACATATGTATAATCAAAATATTAACATGTAAAAACAATACAAAACAACAATAATATTAAAATGAATTAATCATTTGAAAGAATAATATCCTCTTTCATTAGAGAACATTATAATTCAATATTTCAAAGAAAATATTCTTTCTTATTATAAAAATAATATTAAATATTACAAATTATACAAAAGAACCATTCAATATAACAAACATTAACAATAGCAACAAAATGAACAATCAGCATTCTCAATATATAAGTAAAAATCCACCAATCACTAATTTCTAACTAAATACTTATATATCTGAGCTATGTTATCTATATCTGCCTTAAAGTTAATCCTTTTCTCAACATAATTTATAAAACAATATTTTCTGCCCTGAAGAAGCTATCCGAAAGAGAGCAAATATTGGCATATAATAATTTATATTAAAACTGACCTAAAGCTACATTAAAACTTAACTCATTTAATAAAGAAGGGGTCGAACAAATCAAATATCAAACCAATTAAAATGCTTAAATATAAAATAGTGCGAAAACGTTTATAAGAACTGATTTCATCTTTAATAAAAAAAATACGGGCGTGTTTTAGAATCAGTTATTTAAAAACCACAAAACAAATTTAAAAAAACGAACAAATATGTTCCAAATAGTGAAAGAGGCAGTAATTCTCAAGTTGTGATAGAAAATGAAATATTTTGGCTTTGAAAATCACGACGTTATACAATAAGTGCGATCAGAAGACGCGAACGCTTTTAAAAATCACTCTTTATGCAACTGCCACTACTGTTTGCCGAAATATGTAACTTTAGGTGTTAAAGATGAGTTTTGCATTTTAATTATTATATGGCGTCTTCACTTTCGTTACAAATAACAAAATGTTTGTACATAAAAACTGTTTACTTAAGCAGTGGGAGTAAATGTGGCGAATGCAGGCAACTTTGGCCAAACTAACATACAAACAGCACACGAGTATACTTATACAATTGTAAAAGAAGAAGACACACACACATTTGTAGCTGGTAGTTTGTATTAATTAAATGGTCTTACCTGATTTACGTGCAAAGAATATTTAATCAGAATATGTAGTTTTAATTTTAAATTTCAATTTTTTCGCCTCAAAAATCGCTAAATGGTAAAATAAAATTAAAAGCAAATTTTAAGCAAAATTATTTTAAGTCACTTATCAAAATAAGAAAACAAAGACAAACACAAAAAATGTACTGCATCAAAAACCATTAGCAACAACAAAATGAACCTTTTCATAAAAATATGTGATTTTGAGGGCCATCTACGATGCCACTGAATGCAGAGACGAGGATTGAATTTGTTGTTTTGTCATATGAATGCGTATTAATTTAAAATAATAAAAATAATATTTGTTGCTTGTTTTGATTGGTATTTACATACATATATATTTGTATTTCGAATATTATTTTATGTGATTTTCATGAGTGAAGAAGAGCCAGTTTCATATAAAAGCCAAACAATTTTGGTAACGACATATCAGTTCAATTTTAAACAACCGACAGTGTTTAGCAAAAAAAATCAACCTAAGCTCACAATGAAATCGTTTACTGTAAGTTTTAGAATTTGTAAGAGAAAAATTTGATAAAACTTTCACAAAAAACTTTAATTCAAGGATTTCTTTGTTATTAAGTCAAGAGGCAGAGTGAAATTTTATTAATTTTATCGATTTGTGTCAATCAAGACAGTGGAATTATTTAACTTGCTATGTTGTGTTTTAGGCTGCTGCCGTGATGTCCACCTTGGCTCTTTCTGCCAATGCTGGTTTGGCTCCCGTTGCACCTGTAGCACCTTTGGGTTATGCCGCTGCTCTTATGGCTCATCCTTATGCCACTGCTCCTTATGTTGCTGCACCAGCCTACTCTCTCTTTAGTGGCTAAGACCTTGCCGCTACTCCAGCTTTGCTGCTCCAGCCCATTTACTCTCTGCTGCAGCTCCTTATATTGCTGCTCCCGTAGCTAAGACTTATGCAGCTGCTCTCTTGTAGCCAAACTGCTGCTCCCTTGGCAGCTGCAACCAGCCCCTTGGGCGGCTGCACCAGCTCCCGTCGTGCTGCTCCAGCACCAGTTTAGCCAAAGCTGCCGTCGTAGAACCAGAAGTCGTCGATGCTCATCCACAATACAAATTTGCCTATGATGATGGCTATGAGATGCTGGTGACTGACATAAGAAGAAACCCGCGATGGTGATGTAGTCCGTGGCTCCTGCTCTCATTGAACCTGATGGTTCTCGCCGTATTGTCAACTATTACGCCGATCCCGTCAATGGCTTCAACGCTGTTGTCTCTAAGGATGTAGCTGTAGCTCCACTAGTTGCTGCTGCTCCAGCACCTGTGGTAGCTGCTGCATCTGCACCCATTGCAGCCGCTCCTGCTCCTGTTGCTGCCAAAACCTTTGCTGCTCCCATTGTTGCCTAATTTCTCCATATCATTTTGATTTAACCAGTTCTGAAGCATCACCACCATTTTGCCAAATTTGCCCTAATTCTTAGCTAATTGATCATCTTTATTTCCATGACGTCTTATTCTTCGACCTTTATCTCTTAGAAAACGCAACAACAAAACCTAGTCGTTTCTTTTCATTATTGTCAAGGTGCTGGCAATTAATTGCAATAGCGTAAGCGACATTCATTTGTAAATAACATTTTCACTATCATTGTCGTTGTTGTAAAAATTTAAACTTTCATCACTTGTGACTAAGACTTTGATAAATTGTTAAAAAAAATTAAAAAAAATATAAACTATTGCATAAATTAAAAAACTACAAGACCAAAAATTCAAATTCAATCTGCTTAATTTAAAAAAAAACTAATTTCAAGTACAAAAGAATTTTGCACGAGTTGTTAATTGAATAAATTGCTGAGGTTTTATTTTAGTTAAATAGATTAATATTATTTAATAGAGTAAAATTCTTCAAGGATCAATGTAAAATAAAAGTTATAGCGGTTACATTTATGTGTTCGTAGGACACACTGCTGAATTTAAGATGAACGTTGCAAATTCACAAATAGAAGTTTTGATATCGATCATACAATAATCGTCTCTGTGAGGTCTGTGAATTTAAATTTTTCAAAAAAATTTAGGATGTATAAGCCTATTTTTCAATATCTAGTTTAACACCTCCAAAGAGGTCCCCTGAGACAATACAATTGTACGAACATTTTGTCCAATCCTCACTGTCTCAGTGAATTGATTTTAACCATAATCGTCGCAAAACGTCGCCCTTTCATATATTTTATTTTATATAAATTTATTTTCTTCCTTTACTCCTATGTGGTTTCAGTAATCATTAGGGCTAAGATGAGCAGCTGATTGGGCTACTGCATCCGATTCTGCTGCTAGAGCTGCCAGCTATTTTATGCTGACTTTCCTGACATAGATCTAGGATACGACGACAGGTTTAACCTGTTCGATATCAGGGTTATACCACCCTCGCCGGCTATATGATTTTATAAAAGTTAAAATTGCGTCGTTGATCATCTTTGTCCCCGTCATCATTTCGACGTACGCCTTCATACGCGTAGAGCTTGCAGCATCCTCCTATTCCACAAATATGATGATGAGCCGGATGAAGTGAATCGCTTGCCAGCGGGAGGTCATTTGATTTCCCTCCTACTACTCATACCTGAGAGGTCTTCGCTATCTGTCACCTGCGACGGGACCTCCGGAGCTGTTTTCTCTTTCATGGTTCTGTGGTGAATATCATATTAACTCGCTTACCGATATGATGACCTTCACGTTAGCTGTTGGCTAAAGGGAAGCTATAACGATGAACAGCGATTTTTTCGACTGATAATGTCTTGCTTTTAACTAAGTTCAAGTCAATTGTAGAAGTGGGTATTAAAATGCATAAAGAAGCTGGTGAATTGAAATGATATACACAAAAATGATTTTTGATACAAACCAGTAAGCTGAAGTCTGTAAAGTGTTGTTTTGATAAAGTTAAATAAAGGTTTATTGAATATTACCTTAGAAATTTGTACACAGTTATCGACTCCTTCCCAAAACAGTTTCTTGACTTGTTTTTTAAAAATATTTAATGTTTTGCATTATTTTCATTTTGGCTGTAATACAAAGATGTTTGTTTCTCTGTTCTTTTTATTACGGTAATAAAATGAAGAATATTTGGACTTATCAAATCACGAAATGTTGGCAGAATGAGATTGAAGTGGAACCTCAATTATATCCCAATAAACACGAAAAAACCTAAAATGTGCAAATCATTACGATACCAAGTAAGTGCTTATCAATTTAACATATTTATCGAAATTCGTGTGCACATTTATTGAGAATTTGTTTTGGTTGTTTTGCAACAGAGAAATTTCCGAATTCGTTCGACTATAAAAGCGTGGTGGTACGATTTTTAACGAAGAGACTTCACAATTAGAAGAAGACTTGCGGTTGACAATAGAGCTCAATCGCAACAGGACAATATTAAGAAATTAATAGTCATATCGCAGGAATGTGAATTGATTACGTTAATGACAAAAGTCAAGGGACGTATTGAAGTTAATCAAACTTTATTTACATTTATTGATTTAAGCCCGCCAGCAGAAGATGGTTCAAAACATGATTTTAGGTAAGTTTTCTTTTTCACTTAGCGAAAGTCCAAAATTGTTCGCGTTCAAAACTTGTAAAAGCAATGAAAACACTCCAAAAATTACTATATTGACAACGATATTTATAACGGTAATATTGCTGAAACTAAAGTTTTCGAATTGGTTGTCATAACTTCAATGTGCATTGCTAACTACCATGGATGCATAAAGTATTAATTAGCATGCAAGGTTTCATACACTTCACCCTTTTCATACGAACATACGAGCTGCGTCACAAGTTTACATGTATTAAATCCAAAAATGTCGATGATGTTTCTATAAAATGCGTTTTATCTTATTTGTATTTAAAATTAAACATTATTGGACAAAGATACTTGTCTGATAAATGTATATAACTTCATCCCAACCGTATCGCCCCATAGACATCAAGTCTCAGTTTTTATTCTGAATAATTTTTTTATTGTATCAGAATCTGTTGAGATGATAGAACAAATTTAAGGCTCAGCAACCGAACTAGCATACAGCTGAGTTGCAAGGTATCGAAAATGGTACTGAATTCAGTCGGATAAAGGACAACACAGACAAAAAATGGTAACGCAGATAGCAGCTGTTATTTTATACTGCTCTTTTAGTAGCCAGAAATTTGTGTGGTTGCTAGATTGATGACCGAACAGGGATTTGATTTGGAACGCCAGGTTTTATCTTCGCTTACGATAATTTTTCATGTAATCACTTCTTCTTGTTCAGACGATTTTTGCTCATATTTGTACACAGTCTTTTAAGTGATTTTTGATTATAGCCGTTTTAATTTACAAAAATTATTTATTATTCTTTTTTACAGATTTTCAATAAATAAAATACGCGAGGTACATTTGAGAAAATTTAATTTAAGAAGAAGTGCTTTGGAAATTTTTTAATTGATCAAACGTTATTTTCTTAACTTCAATTTCAAGGTTAGCTATTTTTATTTCTGGTGCTGTTAATACATTTATGTAAGTAATAATTGAATTAATATTTTCTTTTCACTTCTATTTTAGACTCGCAAACAAAATTTTTTCGAAAATCTGAGTTTGCAACCCTAAAATATCTTGTATGGTTCCGGCCGTTCGCCTGCTGAACTTTTGAAAACATCCGGCTTAACACAAAAGTGGATGCACGTGAAATATCAAATTTCAGATATCTTATGTATTTAAATATAGCAGGTGAGAGTTTTAAACATTTGCATGTGATGTTTCCATAAGGCAATCAAGCTACTTGTGAAAATAATTTACAGAGAAATTACTCAAAAGCATTGTGTACTTTTATATGTATGTTGTGGAATCATCGTATAATACGTTTTTATTTTAAAATTTTTCTAAAATCTAAAATTATCAACAACCTCATTAAGTAAAATAGCATAAAGCACGGGGTGCTCACTACTTAATAAAACGTTGGTTAGGTAGCCAGACCGTTGGGAAGGGTAGAAACAGTTGTCCAGCTGACGTAGGTCCCTTTAATAGGCCGCTCTGTAGCAACTTGCAGAAAGAGACAGAAAGAAAATATTAAGGGAAATGTTTAAGAAAAGAAAGTCATCTTGAAAAAGGAAAATCTCTAGGTTAGGTCCTATCATATCATATTCCTCCATACCCCATCACTGAAGGGCATCTTATAGGGAATCAGAGACAAAGTTCCCCACCGTAACAATAAATACAAAGCAGGTGCATAATAGTATATTCTTTCTTCTTGACAGCGTCTACAGTGGTCATTAAAAGTAAAACCAATGGTTCTCAAAGTTATAGTCTCCGGTGTTGACCGATACAACTATTTTCATGTGTGGTCTGGGAAAATTTAGTAGTTCCTTCATTTGGGAAGATTTTAATTTCTCGAAATGAAGCATGTGTTCCCTGAGAATGATCTCTTTTGTGTCCGTTCCGAAGTGGAATGACCCATTCGTTCCCAATGTGCAGAACGGAGAACCCACGGAGGAGATGAACCCCATTCCTAAGAGGCGTTCCTTTCTAGCCAGCTTTTAGCGTTGTTGGCACATTTTGATTTCGATGAGTCCCGTCTAATTCAAAGTTAGTCGACATTTTGGTGGTGTAAATTTTGGTCGGGTAATTATATTATTATTATAAAATAAACTGCCTGTTATAGTCCGCATGTCGTCATCAAATATCCTGTAAAACGTCAGTCACCTGGCAGACTTACCTCATTATGGCACTATACCTATCCGGTGACCTAAAGGATATTCCAACATTAAAATTCTTAGTGTGTATGCATCCTCAATCGAACCCTGCTTCAATCTTTCTTACTTAATTTGAAAACTGAAGCTGATATGGCCCCATAATATTGCCTTATAGCCGTCCTTAGCTAGTTGCTTCGTTGTTACGTTCATTGTGAGCCATTATAAGAACGCAAGCAGTGCTCTAATTGGAAGTTTATTAGACATCAGACTCAAGATAAAAAATAATAAGTTTTATTGCACACATATGTAGCTGAGATCGCAGAACTCGCCATTTTGTTACAACTACGTCATCTACATATGGAATTAAGTCTCTAAGAGTAGGCAGAGTAAAGAAAGACGATAAAATAATGCTTCTAAAATATATAATAAAAAAATCCCAAAATAAAACTACTCTAAATAAAACAAGAACTCTTCTAGGTCGTTCCTACAATGATTTGAGCCAATATCCGGTCTTCCCTTGGATTTTAGCTGACTACACTAGTGATATTTTAGATTTAACAGATCCTAAATCGTTTAGAGATTTATCTAAACCCATTGGAGTGGTAAGCAAGCTGCAAATAAAATAAACCTATTTTTCTCAAATACTTAAAAACCTTTTCAATTTTTACAGATCAATCCAAAAATGAAGCAGAAGTTCGTGCAAAATATGATTCATTTGAGGATCCCTCCGGTTGTATACCAAAATTTCACTATGGCACATTATTCAAATTCGGCTGGTGTATTACATTATCTTTTAGAGTAGAACCATTTACCTCCCTGCATATTGAATTACAAAGTGGTCGTTTCGATGTGGCCGATCGTCAATTTCCTCAATACCTCAAACATGGAAACTCCTCATGGATAATCCAAATGATGTAAAGAGTTAATACCGGAATTTTCTATTTTCCAGAATTTTTAAAGAATATGAATAAGTATGTTTAGTTAATTGAACTTGTTGGTATACAACTTTTATATAATAAATCTTTAAATAGATTCGATTTGGGTCATTTACAAATAACTAAGGAAAAGTAGATGATGTCATTCTGCCACAATGGGCCACAACACCGGAAGAATTCATAGCCATACACCGCAGAGCCTTAGAATCGGAATATGTTAGTCAAAACTTGCATCATTGGATTGATTTAATATTTGGGTAAGATTATTTTAAGTGTGCAATAAAATATTTGCAGAAAATTTAAAGCCGACATCTTCACTAATGATCTAAAATATGCTACGAAGCCCTATTCTCTCTCTCTCTCTCTCTCTTTATTTCATGGACTACATATATATAGTGCTTAGGATACACTTTAATAATTTTAATAATTTTAAAAGAAATAACACTTTTGATATCATTTCGCAAATAACTAATACTTCTCTGAAATATGCTAAGGAATTTTATTCCCTATCTCTCTCCATTTTATAGTATTGAGGTTAAGAGACTTTTCGACAAACATAAAAATGTTTACAATGCCTTTTCATAAAAGATCATTTTAAATGTAAATAACACTTCTAAAACCATTTCGCAAGTGGTGAATAAATCGCTGAATATAATAATCTGAGCTTAAGATCAGTTCTGTTTTTATTTGTGTTCGTTGACACACTGATACTGATACTCGATTGAATACTTTAGAAATTGTACTATTTGATGTTGTAGCATTCGATAGGAACAACATATCGAATCATTTTTAAGGATGAACTCTATCCATTATTTTTTTGTCTTGATTCTGATCATCATGAATTTCGATAGAAACTGTGCGTTATCGAATATGACGATCTTAAAACGTAAAATTTCTATCCATCACGAGCGCAACGCTTACTATTAAATAACAATAAAGGTTAAAAATATTTAAAATCCATGAATATACACAAGAAATATCCAATAATCACCAAAGCCGACTCGAGTCAGATCCAAGCATGCAACATTCTGCAAAACAAATTATACATTTTATTACGCAATCTACAAATTTGTAGCAAAAATTATTAAAATGTATAAACAAAATATGTTGTAATCTACTGTATATTAATAAAAGTACTATAGAATTTATAGAGATAATGATACCTTTCATTGTTCTTGGATGCCTTCGTTAAAACAATAAGCTTACATTTTCCTAGTGTAGATTAAAGGAGCTTTTCTTTTAAATATGTCTTTGAGCTAAACTATTATCAGTTGTGACCACATACACATATATGCAATTTGAATGTTCTTTAGTCAAAAGAGGGACTAAAATATATTATATATGGTTACATGTCTTTTAGCTACAAACAGAATGGCCCTAAAGCGGCCGAAGCCTTAAATGTGTTCTATTATTGTTCATATGAGCGTGCAGTCGATTTGGATAAAATCACTAACCCAGTAGAAAGAAGCAGTCGAAGGTATGATTAACAACTTTGGCCAAGTTCCTTCACAGCTGATGCGTGAGCCACATCCTCGTCGGTTTACTCAAGAAGAAACAACATTAAAACTTTTAAGAGCCGAATTAAAGCGCCGGATTTAACGCAATTTCTTGATAAGGTTGTACAATATTATTGTGATATTTCCACACCTAAAGATCCTATTGTATACCTGAGTCCACCAAGATCACCACCGCGTTCATTTTACAACTAAGTCCCGATATGCTCGTGAGCATATCAAAGTCCTACATACTGGGCTGCAATTCATGGATGGCATATGATAAAGACAGAGGTTTCTTGCTAGAAATTGATGCTACTACTACAAATTTAAAGTAAGTAACAAAAGTAGACCTAAAATAACGTAGAAAACCCTTAAACCATTTTTAACTTTTGTTGGACAAGTTCAGTTGTAAATACTATATTCCAAATTAAAATACATATCTATGAAGTAAAACATACCAATTAGAAGGTGTAATTCAGCTACATACTTTTATGTTTTTAAGATTAGTATCGATCGTTCGCATAAATACATTTAATATAAAAACAAATTTTAAAATTTGTTCAAAACATATTCGAACTAGAGAAACTAACTGTTAGCTTATTTAAAAAAAAATGTATATTGTCAGCTGCCTGCTTTTACTGTAACTACATTTCCAATAACTTGTTCTTTCAGAAATCGCAAACGCATATTTGGTCCGTTGCATCCCTCTCAAATGCCGCATTCGCAAATGTTTGCCATTAGTACGGACGGCAAACTGTTGTATGCTGGTGGCATTTGGGATAATTCGTTAAGGGTTTATAGTTTGCACAAAGGAAAAACGTTGGCCTCTGTTACCAGGCATTTGGGTAATATTAAATAAATAATTTTTAAATAATGTTAACAAAATATTTTTAAACTACTATCGTAAATTGCAGATATAATAACTTGCTTGGCTGATAATTGTGGCTCTTATTTGGTGACTGGTTCTAGATTGTACTTGCATTATCTGGAGCATCAGGGTACTCATTCAGGTGTTTATAGTAATACATCGAATATACCTGTTCATGCTTTAACTAGTCAAACAAATCTGCAATCTGTTATGCAGTTGAATACACAAAATAGTTTTCACCCAAACCTTTGACCACATTGTATGGCCACGATGATTCTATATCGAGTGTGGCCATTTATACGGAATTGGATATGGTGGTGTCAGGTTCTTTGGTAAGTATTATAGAATCTAATTAAAATATTAATAGTAACAACTTGTTTTATTTTAGGATGGCACTGTTAATGTATATACCATACAAGATGGTCAATTTGTGCGCACCTTAAAACCAAATGGTTGTACAAATTTTGTGTTCAAATTTCGTTTGTAACAGTTTCATATCATGGTGAGTTGTTTGTGAATAATATAAATATTTAAATTTTACTTTCATTTGCCTCCTGAAATTATGCTCTACATTTATATTTTTTAAGCCACTCAAAATTATTATATAGCATGCTACAAAATATGTTTGAAACGGAAAAACTTTACAATAGCCATGTATAATAAATAATCCAATACAACCAAAAAGTGGGCATAATCTAATTTTGAGTGTTGTTTTGTAATCTCATGGGAATTCTTCTCTACTCTAATGGCTTAACAGCTTATGGGGAAAACAGCAATTATAATTAAATTGATAGAGCAAAAATTTCGAATACCAATAACGGTTCGCACTTTGACAAAGATCCTATAGAATAGTTAGTACAGATTATTAAAATAATAATTTGTGCATCACCGCAACAATAAAATTTATTGAGCTTCTGTTTAGTTGTGCTATCTGTAGCAAAATATGAAAATCAATTGAATTTCCTGTAATGCCAGACAATACAGAGAAATCAGTCGCGCTTTGTCGACAAGATCAAATTGTAAAATAGCATTAGGAAGGAAAACCACTATAAATTTTCAAGCCAAAAAAAACTACAAACTTCCCATATACAAATTGGAAAAACACAAATAATATACTTATGTAACACTGTAGTTAAGAAAAGAAGATTAATCCGTTGCACATGTTATGTTCAAATATACATACAACAGCACAGATCGAAAAACTGGAAAATAATTTCTTTTAACATCTAGACTATTCAAAAGTTATAGTACAGAAGATTTACTACTACACCAACATGATCTTCTACACAATTTACTATCAAGAATGAGAACAATTAATAGAAAACGGGTCTAGCCGTTTATGTTGTGGGTTACTCAACTAGCATTGTGTTATCTTTTGATTAAACATTTAATTAAAGATCCGTGAGTTAAGTTCAAACAGGCTTAGTTTGACCTTTCTCAAAAATTTTGTGTCATCTTAATAATATTTTATAATAGCTAATAAACCTAAATAAATAAAGACAGTCTTATTTAGTCTTCTGTTTGGCTCTTATCATTTATTTTACTTATTCAATTTAACAACTTTTGTTTGCACTAGCAGTGACTGCTCACAACCATATACATTGCTACACACATAATATATGTAGAAACAATAAACATTAGACTAGCATTCAACTCAACTAGTTAATACGACCATGATTACTATTACAAAAAAAAGAAAAAAAAAATAGCCCGAAATATGTAGTTTAATTTACTAAAAAAAAAATAATAATGTTATAGTCCTAGAATTCTTGCTGATTACTTCTATAGTTTTGAATATTTTCAGGCTCGTTAAATTTAAAATGAATATATTAAATTTGAGTCGGTAACTTATTTCGCAAAAAAAATATTACATACGAAATGTGTTGATGATGAAAATTTAACGTTACAAATGCTGTGGTATATATGTATCGTAAAATTTTTTTCACAGAATGAATAGGACATTATTTTATAGGAAATTTGATTATATTGCTTGTCAGAAAATCTCCATCAAATAAGCAACTTAATACCAGACCGAATCCAAAATATATGAAAAATAGTCCACAGTTGATATACATATATAATGATCTGTTACCTTTCTACGCCTAAAACGCTAAACAGATATTTTTTGAGATGCTTTCAGTTCCGCAAAAAACCCCCTGTGTGGGTCAAAAGAGGAAGATCAAAATTTTTTATAGATATATGTACATACATAAAAGCCAAAAACTCTCAAGCCACTAAATCAGTTTCGAAATTTTTTCCATCCTTGGAAAGTTACAGTGTATAATAGTGACATGGGCTTTATGTTATCCGTTTGACGCTTGTTTTTCTTCAAGAAAGTTAATTGCTGTAACACAAACTGAGGTTTAATAGCACCTAATTTATATTTGAGAAACGATGATCACATGTTATTCTTAATTACATGATATTTTTGCTTTGTTGTACTTATCCTTATCTGGTTATATTTCACATTTCATTGTTTGGCAAGAGCATTCATTGAGTAAACATTTGATGTGGCATATCTACCTACGTACACTTGTAATTACAACTCTCGTGTTTCCTATAACACCATGGCGATAATTATCGTTTGTTCATGAGGTGCTCAATTTTAACACATTTTGCTTTTTGGTTTCTTCAAACAATGGTGCCTACTATTCGAGTATTTTATAATCGTTCTTACATGAAATTTCATAAATTTATTACTGTTCCATCAGCCGAGTAATCTAAAACGTTTATTGGATTAGTCCAACGATAAAAGCGTCGTAGTCAATTTATTTTGAAACTAAATATATCGTAGCTTATATATTCAAAATGTGGTATCTACAAAACAAAGATGTTGTAAAAATTTCATTCAATTGCAGAAGAAATAATTCATTCTACACATAATGTTATTTAATATAATGTTTATCCCGTCAATATTTCGTTGACGCCACTCAACTCGTCAATAAACTCGAAAACCCATCAAATCGTAGCACCTAATGGTAGCTCGTTGTATGAAGATTACTAAGAATAGTAAATACATATGTAGCCATACGAGAAAGCGGTTTTCTTTTTCTGAACATATGTTTAAATATTATTAAATTTTCATTATTTAGATTCATTATTACAACTTACCGATAACTAATGGTAAAGATTCGGTCGGACGTATATCTCATTGTTCAAAACCTTAAATTGTT